>CM038794.1:83477809-83545355 GCA_021764765.1 Vicia sativa | reverse complement strand
GTTTTACGATAGTAATCAAGTATAACTGGTAGAAATCATGTTATCGTGAGCATTTTCCGGTTTAAAACATGTTAAATATTCCATGTTGGTATTCCTTGGTTTGCATCATAATATGGTTCAAATTTAGACGTCCCGTATTCTCACTGCTCATGGTAAATCGAAAGCATTTAGTAATAACTAGTGTGGGAATTCGTTTTTGTAATGGAACTGCGGATAAAACTTGCTTCGTGTTTAAATTTACCGACTTTTTTTATGCTATTTATGAATTTAACTCTGCTTAATGAGGAATTAGTTTAATGTTGAAGTTTCAGGATGAATGTTGAAGTTTCGAGGCACAATATTCGTGTTAGTTTCGATGAAGGTTACGTTGTTTACGCATTTATTTGGGTATACATTAATCCGAGAAACCATTACGTACCGCTTGTTTTCTATAGTTGCAAATGTTCCTTTGTTCAAAAGAGATTTGATACATTTCAAATTAACGCCAAGTTTAATTGATAATGACACCATTTTTGTTGTGATGTTTTATTGGTTGTAATAGTCAAGTTTGGTAGTTTTGTATAAGATGATGCCGCTTATTCGCGTGTAAATCTTACCTAGAAAATGATGGGATATTTATATGCTACTTCTCGCTTATGTTCGATTGAAGTTGTGATGATTAATTTCTAGGTGGTTTTGGTAGTTTCAATGATGGTTTATTATCAATGTCGCATTTATTTATGTAAGATTTAACGAGAAACTATCGTGGGCAATATCGCTTCCTTTATGAATTTGAGCAAGAAGAATCGTTTCATCTTGATTTTAATTGGTTGATTAGTGGCTGCCCGAATTTAAAAGTGGGTGTTCTAATGCATGTTTACCACTGCTTACTCATTATTTCGATTGATTTTGAGTTGGATTCAAATATGCAACTTCGGATGATAATTGTTGTTGGTTGTTCAGGTTTGAGTATAACTCGATTTACTTGAATTGTTGAATTTTGATGAGAATTAAGGGAAATCTATGCTAGATCCGTTTGAACTGTGATGTGTTTTGTTGGAATCATAGAGTTGGATGCCATGCCGCTTTACGTATGTTGGGATTATCATCATGATAGTTATCTCGATTTTGTTTTAATTTGTTCTTGTCTTAAGATTCGGGTGGAGTCAGAGTGAATGATTTCGCTTTAGTTTCGATGATGGTTTCATGATTGGCCGCTGTTAATCGTGTGTGAATATAACCAGAAACTACGTGGGCAGCCATCTATATTCCATCGTTTTGATGTTTTATTTTGTTCATTTCGAAGAAATTTTCTTAGTACAGCCGAGTTCGAATTCAAATGTTAATTGATGATGGCATCATTTTATGGATTTTACTAGTTGTGAACGATATTTGTATTCGATTCGATGATGGTCTCGACTTCATTGCATTTACTTGTATGATATGACCGAGAACCTATTGATGATGCATTTGAATTCTATTTGTGTTGAATGCTTGTTTGAAATGAGTTTATGGAGCATAATTGAATATATGTAGTGCCCGATTTTGGTTTAAATGGTTTAGAATTCAAATTTTTTTTTTTTTATTAGTGAACACGAGTTATTTGTTAGTCCATTTGTGAATCGATAATCATGAATAAATTCTTGAATTGCTCATTCATTCATATAAGTTGCATTCGATTTTTAATATGCTCATTAACCATGTTTATCTTGTTGCCATTTTATTTCATTTCATCCCACTTATGCTACTAATATGGTTATTTGTGAAGACATCCAAGGATCGATCAAGGCATTCAATTTCTTTTAGCATATCTACACTCATTAGCATTTTATTTTATTTTGAATTACTATTTTATTTAATATTTAGTGAATGTATTTTTAATGTACAAAATACTTATTATTTTATTGCTTAAATTTAGTATCAGATACAATTATATAGTATTTTATTTCATATTTAGTATTGTAAATACAATTATACTATTTTTATTCATATACTTTATCTTGCTTAATTTGTAAACAAAATACATACTTAAAGCATTGCAACATTCTCCGCGATAGTTTTTGTTTGTGTTTTGGTGATGGGATCTTCATTTGGTATCC
Source organism: Vicia sativa (assembly GCA_021764765.1). Lineage (NCBI taxonomy): Eukaryota > Viridiplantae > Streptophyta > Magnoliopsida > Fabales > Fabaceae > Vicia > Vicia sativa. The sequence goes on along the minus strand of CM038794.1, from coordinate 83,543,277 downwards.
ATCCGATGCATCAAGCCTTATCCGATTTTGAAGACTACTGAGCTCAATTTCTTACCAAAGCAAAGCTATTCAATTATTCAAATTAATTGATTGTTGTAATTTATTTACTTGTGTGTTCTAATTACCATTTAATTATGCGTTTATCATATTAGAACACATAGTCTCTTGGCCTCATCAAGAAGTGTAAACATACACAATGCACACTGCATACATTTATAGTTTGGTCCGGGCTTTTCTAATGACAACTATTCGATCGATTGTTCCAATTTGGCTTAGAATACTAGTGTCACGCTAGTCTCACTTTTAGAGCATACATAAAGCCACCTTGTATGGCTCGTTGTTTTCCTAAAACACTTTCAAAAGTCAAAAAAATAAATTAATTGAACTTGTTCTTTTGAAAATCAATTTTTTCTACAAAACAAAAAACATAGTGATATGGTATTTAATTAAATTGTTAGAGGTTCGCCGACGATTTAATTAAAATGTAAAGTATTTGGGCCATTAGGGTAAACCTAAACGACTTAAATACTTTATTCCATAACACTTAATAAAAGTGAACTTTGTTTCACCTCACTTTTTCATAATAAAGATTTTGATGAGAAGATCTATTGACCTCAATCACCAATCTCGAGTACCGAATTGCTAGAGGATATCCCGCTTTGGTACTTGTCATCTACAATTAAAATCAATTCAACCCATTCAAATTCATTTTCCGCTCATACGCGGTCATCAAAAACATTTTCAATTAAAATCAATACAAACAATCCAAGACATTTTCAACAAGAACTACGGAGTTTTGACTTTCCCATTGCACGAGGGAATACGTAGGGCACGCGGTTTCAAACCGTGTCAAACTCAAAATAATAACAAACAAATCCATTTTCTTTTATTTATTCATGACTTAGAAATTAGCGATTACACACACAAACACATTTTGAACTAAATGGGTCCCATCGAGTACGATGGACGGGGGTGCTAATACCTTCTCGTAATCGACTCCTTAATCCATCATTTTTGGTCTTGTGGACCACTTTATCCGATTTTGTGGGTTTTATCTATATTTTCCTGCTCTTTTCTAGAACAAATAAAATTAGGTGGCGATTTCATTGTATTTTGAAAATTCATTTTAAATGATTTTTGAAAATCGAGTTGTTTGTATATCGAGTTCCCGCCATGGAAATGCAATCAACAAATTATCGCTTGCAAACTCATCATCGATCACAAAACAACAATGAAACATGTTAATAATGCATGAAAATAAAATCGATTTCAAGAAAAGTGTCAAACCGTGAGTTTGATTTAGTGGTTCTTGATGGATTCTTGATGGATTCTTGATCCGTAGGGTCCGGAATGAATCAATGGACCTCTGGAAGCTATGGATGGCTTAGAATCATTGAATCAAGTAAAACAAGGTTGCTAGTAGCTTGTAACCCACGGTTTTTTGAGTTGCAATAAGGGTTTCTCCAACCAAAATTTCTACCCTAATTGTATGGCATGAGTTATGTATATAGTAGAAGGATTTGGAGTTAATTTGAGGAAGAATCAATCATTAATCATCGTAAATCAAATTTGATTTTGTACAAAATCAAATTTTCAAATTTTGATCAATTTTCAATCAAATCTTGCCATACCAATCCAAATTTGAAATTTGGTCGGCTTTGTTGAGTTGCTTGGATCTCAAGGAAGAGAGAAAAATCAAGTTTGTAATTAATTTTGATTTTATACTTTATTTTGAATTTAATTTGTATTTAAATGAATAAATTCCAAATTAAATAGAAAAATAAAATAAAAACTCGTGGCATTGGGCTTGGATATTCCTAATTGTATAAGGAACAAGTTTGGATGAAGAAAAAGTAAGCCCATTTGCAAAAATTTTGATTTTTAGAAGCATCTCTCTTTGTGCACTCTTTCAAAATCGCTTAACTTGTGAATGGTGTATCTTGCTCAATTTTCCACATTTTTGAGTGTTCTTGGACTTTTTGGAAAGCTCTAAGAATCCTCTAACCAACCTTTTTGGTCTCATCTCAATTGGAGTTTCCATGCTCAATATATCCTCAAAACAAAATGTTGACTTTTTGTTGACTTTGAAAATGACCTGTAATGTTTTGAGCCATACCTTTCAAATGAAGTATTTTTTGGACATTCTTGTGAGACATGAAGTTGTAGAGGATTGAATTTCCTTCAAAACAAGAGGTGGTGGAAAAATTTCTGATAAAGTATGAGAAAGTTATGCTCAGTCAAAGTTCAGTTGACTTTTCACCTAGAAACCCTAATTTAGAAAGTTTGACTTTTGAGCTTAATCTTGAGTTTTCTTGATGAATCATGATCAACCCTTGATCAAATGATGAATGTAACTTCAAAATGAGGATGTTGACCAAAAATTATGAAGTTTGATCAGTATGACCACAGCTTGACTTTTTGTCCATTACAACCGATTTTCAACCATCCGAGCAATCATTCGAGGAAACTTGACTTGAGGCTTGAAACTTGACATGGAGAATCTTTGAAGCATATGAGGAGGCATGAAGGACATTGAGATGTTGGAAGTCCATCCGTCGAGAATTGCCAAACCCTAGTTTGGGTTGATTGCCTAGAGAGAGTTTTTCGATCAACTCTCGAGGAATCTTTGAGTATGGATGTATGAGATATCTTGAGAAGATGGAGGGAAAATTTTGGGGTATGACAGCGTCCACTTTCCTCTAGGATCACCCTGAGGAAGAATTATCCTCTTCAGCACGAGGTCACCTGGCTTGTAGTACCGAGGTCGCACCCTCTTGTTAAACACTTTCTCATCCTCTGTTGATAAGCTTGATTGGACAAATGTACCGCTAATCTCTTCTCATCGATGAGGCTTAACTGGTCAAGGAGGTAGTGTTATATGTTGGACTAGAAAATGTTGTTCAAATCGTTATAGATAATGCTGCAAATGATGTTGTTGCTTGAAAGTTGTTGGAAAAGGAGTTTCCTAAGTTGTATTGGTCTTCTGCATTTATCGTATTAACTCGATGTTGCAAGACATGAGGAATTTAGAGGAAGTAAGTAAAGCAGTGTTACAAAAATTACCAACTACATATATATTCATTGTTTTGCATTATATTTGATGAGGAAAAATATAGGTGGAAGAGAAATACTTTGTCCTGCTCCAACCCGCTTTGCTACTAATTTCATTGCATTGCAAAGTATTTTGTCTCATAAAGATGCACTAAGAGCCATGGTAACATTCAAAGAGTGGACAACCACAACTTATTCCAAATATGTCAAGACAAAACAATTTGTGGAACTAGTCTTGACTCAAGCTTTTGGTCTACATGTACGACTTAGTGAAAATTATAGAACCTCTTGTACATGTGTCATGATTGTTGATAGTGAAGATAAACCCAGCAATGGGATATCTCTACCGATCTATGTATAAAGAAAGAGAGGAGATTTATATGAGGTTTAGAAGAATTGTCAAAGTAGAGTCTTATTTAAAGATCTTGGATAACCGCTGATGCACAACTTCGCAAAAATCTTCATGCTGTTGGTTATTGGTTAAATCCATCATATAGATTCAATCTAAAATATGAAAAACATAAGTCCACCACCCAAGGACTTTTGGATGTCATTGAAAAGTATGCTTATGATAGTGAGGACTTGCGAACTAAATTAACTGCTGAGATGAGTTCATACAAAAATTATGACGGTAGTTTTGGAAGGACAACAATCGTAGAAAATAGAGATGAAGTTTTTCCAGGTAAAATTATATGATAAACTTTATGCATTCTAGTACAATGTCAATATGTATTTTAACATGTTTTCTAATTTTTTCACATGCATTATTCTAGATCAATGGTGGGAAACTTATGGAACCAAGCACTAATTTGCAAAACTAACAAATCAATTCGAGTCAAACTTATAGTGCATCCGTCAGAAAGAAATTAGAGTGTGTTTGAGCACATCCATTAAAAATAATATATTGAAGCATCAAAAGCTTAACGATCTTGTCTTTGTTCGTTATAACTTGCGGCTGCAAACTAGGTATTTCACTTACTATGCTTTATATGGTATTGTTTCTACTTGATGACATGAGAATATTGGTTTATTTAATTCTATGGTTCTATAGTTAAGAATTTATGCTATAGTTTTATAATTAAGAAATATGCTATTATTTGGTTTGTTTGACTTTGTTTTGTAAACAAGGCTATTATATGATATTGTTTGGTTTGTTAAGAATGTATGCTATTGTTTATTTTGTTAAGTTCGTTTGGTTCTATGTTTGACATTATCTTTAATGATTTTATAGAAACAAGAAGAAACAAAACTATGATCCAATCAATTTTGAAATACTTAGTGATCATTATAATTAGATGTTGGAGGATTCACCACCATTTTTGACCATTGAGAAGGTGGAAGCACAACACAAAGATCTTGCTAGTATGACAATCCAACTAATTTCAAATGATAATGGTATGATTTTAGTTATTGTGATTACAATTTTATTACTTTAATTTATTACTATATGTAAATTGTTAAACTCTTTTGAAATGAATATTTTATTATTTTGATATCCTAATATTGAAATAATTTTACTTCCTTGAAACTAAACTTAGTAGACATTATAGTTATTTTGTTTAGAAATATTGAATTACATTATTGAATTGTAATTGTTTAAACTCTAATTTTATATTATTTTATTATATCTAATGATTCGATTGATGAACCAATAATCTAATATCCTCACCAATCAATTTGATGACCGATCCAATTTTTAAAACGGTTTTTTTTTTATATCCCCGAAGCCTCAACCGAAAATCATTCCATTTTCATGTTTAGAATTTAATATAGTATAGAAAAGAAACCAAAGTAATATTCCTTGTATTTATCATTTTTGAAAACTTGAATTTCCTAGAATTTAATTTCCCACACTCCCGCAGATCTAGCACATTCCTCTCCATCCTCTTCTCCAAACTCAAATCAGTTCACATTTTCCTTTCTCACCCCTCAAATCCACCAACCTCTCTCTCTTCCAAAAAATGAAGAACACAAAACCTCAAAACCAACCAACCCCTTCAAGATCTTCATCAGTTTCAACCCATTTACAAATGGTTGAACTCAAACACAAGATCTTAACCTCCCTCTCCAAACTCTCCGACAGAGACACCCACCAAATTGCTGTCGAAGATCTCGAAAAGACCATTCTATCCCTCTCCCCCGACGCCATTCCCATGATCCTTAACTGTCTATACGACGCCGTATCAGACCCTAAACCCTCCATAAAAAACGAATCCCTCCGTTTATTATCCTTCGTTTGCTCCTCCCACCAACACTCCGTTACACCTCACCTCACTAAAATCATCTCCCATATAGTCCGACGGCTTAAGGATACCGATTCGGCCTCGCGCGACGCGTGCCGAGACTCCATTGGATCCATTGCCGCTCTTTATTTGAGAGGAGAGAGCAATGTGAATGGTGGTGCTACTGCTACCGGTTCACTGGTTGGATTGTTTGTTAAGCCGTTGTTTGAGGCAATGGGGGAACAGAATAAAGGTGTTCAGGCTGGGGCCGCTGTTTGTATGGCGAAGATTGTTGAATCTACGGCTGCTGTGAGTGACGGTGCTGGTGATGTGGTTGTGCCGGTGGGGGCGTTTCAGAAGATGTGCCCTAGGATCTGCAAGATGATTAATAACCCTAATTTTTTGGCTAAGGCTGCCATTTTGCCTGTGGTGGCTGCATTGTCTCAGGTTTGATGCCAAATGCTCATGTTGTTTGATGACTTTGTTCTTGTTTTGGTTTAGATGGAATTGAATGATTGTTGATGTGATCATGTGAATAATTAAATGGTTTATTAAGGAGTTTAATGTAAATGTAATTGGCAACTTTAGCTCATCAGGTAGATATTTGTTGAAATATTAGGAAAGTAATAATCTATAGTTAGTAACTTAGTATAAAATTAGTTTACACATCCAATAAAATTAGGAAACAATAATAATCTATTGTTTGGATATTGTACTTGCGAGACCTACTATAGAGGTTGGATAGTAAGAGACTTTGTGTATGTATCTCTCTTTGACTATGACCATTCAAACCGCTATCCCCGGGACACCTCACTAGCCACACGTGGGTAGTGGATGAGGCATGGATCCTAAACCTGGCTGGGCGACCTAGGCTAAGTCGGGTGACTTGGTGCGCGCCCGCCCAGTGTTGTTGTGCATGGTTTGGACTGCTTTGTTATGGGCTGTTCTCTTTTAGACCCAAAAAAATTATCCCAATCCAGATATATATGGAAATAATTTTACCCATTGTCAATCAATGCATAGTATTTAATCTCAATGATATAGCAAATTTACACAACAATGATAGAATATGATTTGATGAGAGTGTAAGACTTTTCACACTTTCGATGTGTATCGTTTAAATTTAAATAAAGTTTGGCGAGTTAAAATTGCGTCAGATATTTATCGATGGCCTTTGATGAATGGAGAAAACAGGAAGCAAATGAAGTGGTTCAGTCTTTATATCATATGTAAATCCCGTTCTGTTCAATTTTAAAAAAAAACATATTTAATGGAACTTGTGTTTTATTCTGGATGTCCTGAATTTTAACATGATTGCTACCTCAGACTGATATCAAAACTGGTAATTTAGATGAAGGCCAAAAGTTGTGGTTGGGTGGATGGATTACTGGCTGAAAATTCAGCTTCTATTTACTGTAGTTGATTCACTAGGATGGATTACTGGCTGAAAATTCAGCTTCTATTTACTGTAGTTGATTCACTAGGATTTTTAACTGTTGACATTAGAGCCCCGGCATTAAGAAAGTTCAATATGACATGGCCATGATTCATGTGCAATGAGGATGACGTTGGGATTTGGAGAGTGGTTTTGGTAACCGCAAATGATTATTCTAATGGAGGTTATTTCTGTTGAAGATCTGTTTGACGCCATTAATTTGCTTCTTGACTACATGGTGGTAAAAACAAGAGAGATCCATATTAATTCATTTCTGTTCTGTTGACCTCATAATGTGTTTGTCGAATTTGGCAGATTGCTGTTAGTTATTGTCCTTCATAGATTACCAAGTTATCATTTTTGTGATAGAAGAGATATATTGAAAAAAGATTGAGAATTAATCGAGTATCAATTGCAGGCAGGGGCAATTGCACCACAAAGCTTGGAAAATTTGCTATCTAGCATTCATGACTGCCTCTCCAGTAGTGATTGGGCAACACGCAAAGCAGCAGCAGAGGCATTAAGTTCTTTGGCTTTGCATTCAAGCAGTTTGATTACTGACAAAACGGCACCCACAGTGGCATTGCTTGAAGCTTGTCGGTGTGACAAGGTAGGTTTTGCAATACTATTTTCTTATCATTTCTTGCCAAGCCATATTTGTTTCTCGAGTCACTCCTTGGAATGCCACATTATCTTGAAATATCTTACTAATCTTAGTTTCATGAAATAATTTGTCTCTGAAAATGAATTAGTTCAATAGTGTAAGGACATCATGTCCCCAAGCCATAAAGGAGGTGACCACATAATACATGTTTTTTTCTTGGACTTTGTTGTGTGAATATAGTGTAGTACCTCTTTTAAATAGTACTAAAAGAATCATGTGCCTGCAGAAAATTGATATCATATTCTCGTGACTAGTCTAATCGGTATCTATGACAAATGTATCACATCGGGTTAGGGCTGAGAATTAGTTGTCCTAGAATGGTAGATTTGTAATCTGTTCATTACTTGAGAACTGTTTTTGTTTCTTTTTAAGTGTTTTTAAATTGCATCTATACTATAGCTGTGCCATATCAATATAGCGTAGCAGACTTTGGACAAATTGCTATTGTTCAATGATACACTATGTAGTACACAATGTTGGCAAGTAGCAGGCTAGAGTGGCACTGTATCACTATTCTGTAGTGGAATTTTAACTATTTTCTATTTTCTGCTATCCGTGATTAACAACACTGCTTTTTATTCATCTAATTATTTTCAGAAAAAAAATTATTATTGATTGCAGATAAGACCTGTGAGGGATAGCATGACAGAGGCATTGCAGTTGTGGACAAAAATTTCAGGGAAAGAAGATGGATCTTCTCATGATTCAAAGCCTTTGTCGTCTGGTAAGCACATTTAATTGTATGTGGTAATCCAATCACCAACCACTTTGTCCTGGTTTATCTTTGTATTAATAATTTTTTTGTGCTTTAGATGGTGGGAATCCTGAACCAGCTGTTTTGTCAGAAACAAGTGACCTGAAAATGGTAAATTCTGATGAGAGGAAGACTGATCCATCAGTAAAAGATATACCAACCAGTTCTTCTAACACGGATTTGAATTCCAAAGCCAAAGCGGCTAGTGTCTCTGAGAAGGCAGTTGTAATATTAAAAAAGAAACCACCTGTCTTAACAGACAAAGTACTAAACCCAGAATTTTTCCAAAACCTTGAGAAAAGGAGTCCGATGATTTACCAGTGGAAGTGGTTGTTCTCAGATGCCTCAATTCTTCATCCTCAAACAACGAGGAAGAGTCAGAGGCAAGTGCTAAAGATTTAAACGAAAGAACAAATCGTTGGAAATGCCCCTAATGATGGCTTTCATCGATCTGTCAATAATAAATATCATGGTTTAGAGAGAGGAAATGATGGGAATTCAAGACAAAGAAATTATGACGACTTAACCCATGACAGATATTCTGAGAGGAGAATGAATGCGAAAGAACTAAGGACAAAACCAAACGATACAAATGACAGGACTGAAAATGATCAGAGAGAGGTTCCTCCAATATTGCAGGTTTTTCTAGAGCTGATGGTCAACCAGAAGTACCTTCTCCAATAATAGAGGAAACTTGTTGGCCATCCAGAGACAGTTAACACAGCTTGAAAGACAACAGGTTCATCTGATGAACATGCTGCAGGTAGGTTTTGTATGGCCCAAAAAAATCAGTTCTAGTATATATTTTTCGTAAGTAATAAATTATAGATGTTTTAACAACTTTGCAGGATTTCATGGGTGGATCTCATGATAGCATGGTGACTCTAGAGAACCGAGTACGAGGTCTTGAGAGAATTGTTGAAGACATGTTACAAGATTTATCTATATCATCAGGCCGTAGATTTGAGGGATCATCCACTCGGCCTTCTAGCAAATATAATGGTTTTAATGATTATTCCAATGCCAAGTATGGAAGAGGTGGTGATGGCCGCATCCCATATAATGAAAGGTATACCCAAACTGATGGGAATGCTTTGGGGATGAGGGGGAAGAGGGCCATCTTGGAGATCTGACATGCCAGAGGGTTGGGATTTTCCTGGGTATGGTGCTTCTAGAAATGGCCAGATTTCCTCGAGGAGGGCTTTTGGTGGTAGTTCTATTGATGGAAGATCCCCAAATTCAATGCATGAGAGTGATCAAGGTGGCAGCAGGAGAGCTTGGGATAAAGCAGCAATGCCCATCCGGCTTGGTGAGGGGCCCTCTGCAAGAAGTGTTTGGCAAGCTTCTAAAGATGAAGCTACCTTGGAAGCAATTCGGGTTGCTGGTGAGGACAATGGACCATCTAGAGCAACAAGAGTAGCAATCCCTGAAATGACTGCAGAAGCTCTGGCCGATGACAGTGTTGGACAAGAGAGGGATGCAATCTGGACTTCCTGGAGTAATGCAAACGACGCCCTTCAAGCAGGTGACATAGATTCGGCCTTTGCAGAGGTGTTGACTACCGGAGATGATCGTTTGCTTGTAAAACTAATGGATAGAACAGGCCCTGTAATTAATGAACTTTCAAATGACATTGCATGTGAGATCTTGTATGCCATCGGACAATTCTTACCGGAGCAGGACCTATTTAACATATGTTTGTCTTGGATTCAGCAGGTATGGCTTCTCTTCTGTTTTAATTTTGTTTTTATTAGTCATAATATAGAATCTAATCATATGAATTTTCTCATTCAAGATAATGCCCCCCCATTTCCCAAATATATATGAATGGATGATATTTCTATTTCTTTGGATATTTTGTAAAAGTCAAAACTAGTTTGAATTTGCCGGAATAAATCATCTATAAAATTGACACAACATTATTGACAGGTTCCAATGACTGTAATTAATTTCGAAACTAGGCATTCCTGTCTCTCAAGTTTTGATGTCTAAATCTTCTAATCAGTAGGATTGGGCGATCTTATGATTTAAACCTAGCCTTCCGTGCTCCGATGCCAGTGAAATTGGACAGAATGCGATTGGGTAAACTCGGTAAAATTGTTGGGGTGAATCATTTAGTTATTTGATGAATTAGGCCAGATTTTTTGGACCCTATTTTTAATATAATGAATCTGGGTCGGATTATTATGATAATACATATGGGCAGCATCAGTGAGGCGGCGCCACACAGCTTCCGGTCTGTCATTTTTAAAGTTGTGACCAGAACAGAGGATGTCACTGCCCAATTTTGCGGCGGAGTTTGCATACGTAGAGGTGCAACAGCGAAGAGGCATAGACACAATAGAAATAGAAGATGAAGTCGGGGAGGCATTATTAATTAGGGAAATATTTAATCAATAAATAAATGAGTGAATAGAGGGTTGAAAAGTCAAACAATTTGAAAAATATGAAATCCAATACATTGGAAAGTGAAGAAGTGTTATCAGGGAAAGGCACTTTGCAAAACCCAATGTCAGAGCTGTATAACACATACATCACCAGTCATTCTTGAAAATACATCACCTGTGATTCTTGAAAATACATCACCTGTGATTCTTGAACAACAATAGTAATAATAATAATAATAATCCTCTAACAAAATAGAAAATAATACATAATGTTAGTAGAAAATAACTGGACATTTTAGGCCCACTACATAAAAAAACATAAAGGCAATAAATTACACTTTTTACCCTTAAATCTGTTATGAACTAATAGTTTTGGTGTTAGTTTAATGTTGTGATTTAAAGATTATTTTCTTTACTATGATAATTTTTATGTAGTATATGTATATATAAGTATATAGATTTTAAATTAGTAGGATCTTCCGATCTGTGTTATGATCCTTGAGTTACGATCATTCAATCCTCCCCCGACCCTACGTAGACTCTTGTTTTTTTACAACATTGCTCCTGATGATTTTAAATGGTAGATCGCAGGCTGTGCAATCTATTAATATATTTAATGTTTCATTGGAGGACTGGGAGCATTTTGTTTCTTCTGCATGATCACCAGCTAAGACAAAATGATATACTTAGTCAAATGACATTGATTTCCCCTTCAATGAAGATCATAGTGATACTCAAGGCTGTGATTTGTTGTCCTATTTAAGCAGTCACTGTTATAATTACAAGACTTTTTAAAAAATTTACTTTTGGGGGTTTTCATATCCTTGTCTGGACTAACAATTTAGCATATGATTCAACATTGTTGTGGTCAGTCTGTTTGTAACTTGCAGGTTCTTTTTATTATTTTTTGTTTATGTACCAGGTTTTAAAGCAAACTTTACTTGTGAGAAATTCTCTGAAGTGCTTTAATCTCTAAAGGGAGCTGGAATAATCATTGACCATTATTTAATTTTAATCAGTCTGTATTCTTAACCCATTAAAATTCAAAGAACAATATAACCTTATTGCTTTAGTTTAGAACCATGTTATTTGGAATGGCATCTCAAGATTAATAGAATCTTACCTTTTTATCTTCAAGATGCATTTGAACAATGCAATTCAGAAAATTATTGATTATAGTATATAAGATAACACATTAATAAACATACATTTCCTGGACTTTTAACATTTTGTCACCTGATTAGCATTTGGTGATTCCACTGCATTGTATGCATTTCTGCATTTGCTTTCCTTTTTTGCGAGCTTTATGTCTTTCATATGAGGCTTACTAAATTTGTGATCATAATGTTCAGTTGGTGGAGGTATTATTCGAAAACGGCCCAGATACTTTTGGTGTTCCCATGGAAGTGAAGGAAGAGCTCTTGCGGAATTTACACGACGCTTCGACAGATACCGCTGAGGGATGGGAAGGTGTTCCTCCAGATCAACTTTTATTGCAGTTGGCATCAGGCTGGGAAATTGATCTACAACAACCTGACAAATAGGCTCATAAAGAACACACGCTGATACATTGATTCTGTCCCATTTTAACTGAGTTGGAGACTATAACCTTGTGGTTTCTTTGAGTGTACAATTTGAAATATATGTTTTTCAGGTTTTAGGCCTGCAAGTTAAAATTACAATGGCACAAATTCATGCTCTCTTTTTTGTTGCATCTTGGTGACTGGTCAGAGCAATGTTTGATTCTTGCATATCATTCATTTACTAAGTTAGTGCGTGTCTTGTTTTCAGTGCCTGATTAGGGTGCTTAAAATTAAAATCATTGTGTAAATTGAAATGAATGAACAAATCTCCCATGTAATTACATTTGTTGGAGTATAAAATGTTGGAGATGATCATGCACTACTGGATACTGGGTATGGAAACACTGATTGATGTTCAGAAGCTTACTCTTTAATTTATTCCAATACCTTTTTGTAATTTGAAAAACACAGAATACCCTAAGACTTATTGATGTTCAGAAGCTTACTACTTAATTTATTCCAATTCCTTTTTGGAATTTGAAAAACATAGAATACCCAAAGACTTTTTTATTTGAAGAAAATGTTTTTATAGGTAATATAATAGTATTCAATGCTATCATTTTGATACTTGTTTCAGAGATTTTAATAGCAGTGGCTGGTAAAGTATATTTGTATATGTTAAATATTAGCACAAAAATCAAAACAGATGCTGTCATACTGCATATTATGGCTGGATTTAAATTGTAATTAAATAGTAATTAACTGTATTATTCTATTCTTATCTTATTTAGGATTAACATTTATAGGGAGAATAATTACCCCTATTTCCTAGTGTAATTCATAGTCTATAAATACCTCCCATGTACTGTGTTTCAATATATACAAATAGAAAACATATTTCTATATGGTATCAGTAGCAAAACGAATCCTCTAAGGTTTTTTTTTAGCTTCCGCTCTGTTTTTTTTCCATTCCACACAATGTCTGATACCGAGTCCTCACTTTCACCCAATCATTCCTCATCTGAACCTAAAACACCTAAATTAGTTTGGACGTACCATGAAAACCACCCTGTTCAGATCACAACAATTTGGCGAATGCTAATTATCTTCGATGGTCGCAACTGCTCGTATGTATCTCGGGGAGAAAGATTGGCTACATAACTGGCGACAAAGAACAACCAGACAAGGCAGGTGCAGATTATGATACATGGGATGCTGAAAATTTCATGGTTATGACATGGTTAGTCAACTCCATGGATGAAAATATAGGTGCAAATTATCTCTGTTATGAGACTGCAAAAGAACTTTGGGAAGGTGTCTCCCAAATGTACTCGATTTGGAAAATCAATCCCAAATCTACGAATTAACTCTCAAACCGAGAAATTCGAAGGTGAAGATTCATCACCAAATACTTCAATTGTCTCAAACGATTTGGCAAGATTTGGACCTTTTCAATGAGTATGAGTGGAAATCAACAAAACAAACACTACAAGAAGATGGTGGATGTTAGTCATGTTTTCAAGTTCCTTGCGTCTAAATGTTGATTTTGATGAGGTTCGTGGCGAATTCTAGGCGTAAATCCTATCCTCCAATTGGTGAAGTTTTTCAAGCGTCAAGAGAGTCGTCGGCAAGTGATGCTTGGCAAAATACAAAGTGTCCCTCCACCAATTGAAGGATCCGCCTTGGCAATTCCCATGTCAATCGTAAACCACTTCCTAATCAACGAGGTGGCGACAAGAGTCATTTAGTTTGCGATCATCGGCGAATCGCCACACTCTGGAAACTTGCTATAAACTACATGGACGACCAAACCATGGGAAGGTAAGTTTGGTGACCGCCCTATGCCTATGGCCAATGAGGTGATTCGTCCATGTACGAAGGAATAAATGGATAACCTTCTTAAGCTTCTAAAGTTCAATTCATCTCTTAATATTCCCTCTGGGCTGTGGCACAAATGTAAGGATTCTTGGGCAATATCGCCCACACCACTCTAACCCTTGGATAATAGATTCAGGGCATCCGAAAACATGACTAATTGCTCTCATCTATTCAATTCCTATTTTCCTAGTTCGGTTTTGAAAAAGTTAGGATAGTGATGGTAGTTACTCAAGTATTTCGTGCAAAGGCAACATAAAATTTCGTGAGCAAATCACTTTGCAACTGCTTTTACATGTTCAAATTCGCTTGTAATCTTCTATCTGTCATAAATTGTCTAAGGACACTAATTGTTCTGTTCTTTTCGTCCCTCTACTTGTGTTTTCGGACCGTAACTCGGGAAGACGATTGAATTGCTAGAGAGATGAATGGTATACTACCTTGATGGAATTTTTGGCAATACAACTTTTTTTGGTCAAACAAAGACAAACTCATCTCTGCTTCGATCAAGTAATGTTATGGCATAAAAGATTAGGCCACCCTAGTTTTTCATATCTTAAGCATTTGTTTCCTGTTTTTTCCAAAGAAATAAATTCCTCACAATTTCATTGTGAAGCTTGTCACTTAGCTAAAGATCACCGTGTGTCTTTTAAATCAAAAGACCATTCTGCTTACAAACCTTTTTATTTAATTCACAGTGATGTTTGGGGTCCTTCAAAAATTAAAACTATGTCTGGAAAAAATGGTTTGTGACATTTATTGATGATCATACACGGCTGTGTTGGGTTTATCTCATGGAAAAAAAATCAGAAGTTGAACAAAGATTTCAAGTTTTTTTAAATATGATTAACAATCAATTTCAAACCAAGATTGGTATTCTAAGGTCTGACAATGGCACTGAATATTTCAACAAATATTTAAGTACATTCCTTGTAACTAAGGGGATAATTCATCAATCCACTTGTCGCGATACTCCGCAACAAAATGGTATTGCTGGAAGAAAAAATAGACATCTCCTTGAAGTTACTAGAGCTATTATGTTTTCTATGAATGTACCTAAGTATCTTTGGGGAAATGCTTTATTAACTGCTTGTCATCTCATCAATCGAATGCCATCTTGGATGTTACAATATGAAAGTCTTGTGCAAGTGTTAAATTTTTTCCCTACATCTCGTATTATTACGGATCTTCCCCTTAAAGTTTTTGGTTGTCTCTATTATGTTTACATCCCCAATGTTTTTCGTTCTAAGTTGGATCCTAAAGCCGAAAAATGTTTACAAAGAAATTTTTTGAAAGCATGGATGTTCACTTTGTTGAAAATCAACCTTTTTTAAAAAATTCTCTTCAGGGGGAGAGTCAATGTAATATTAAAGATAATTTTTGGGAAACTTTGCCTGCTCTAGATGATATTGTGACTACAAATCACCCAAGTGCTGAGATAATAGAATCTGAAACAGGGGGAGTAACACTGATTAAGGATGATAATCCTGAAATTAAAGTGTATGTTCGAAAAAAATTCCACAAAGGTGGTGCAGGTGGTGCAAACCCTATTGTCTCTTCAGTAGAAATCCAATCTGATTTACCAAGTGAAGGTCCTACAGATAATTTGCCTTCTAGTTCTTCATATGGTAATCCTTCTTACTCATCCAATAATTTATCTGATTTGTCTTTTCCTAATATTAATCTTCCAATTTTTGTGAGAAAAGCTATTCCTGACCTAGATGTCCCAATTGCTGAGAGGAAAGGTTCTCGTATGTGCACTAAACATCCTATGTCTAATTATTTGTCATATGACAAACTATCACACACCCACAAGGCATATGTGTCTAGGATTTCTAATTTGTTTGTGCCCAGAACTATTCAGGAAGCATTAAGTGATCCGAATTGGAAATTAGCGGTGAAAGAAGAGATGGATGCTCTAAACAAAAATAACACTTGGAGTATCACTGATCTACCACAAGATAAAAAGGCAGTAGGGTGTAAGCGGGTCTTTACAGTGAAATGTAAGGCTGATGGAAGTGTGGAAAGATACAAAGCGAGATTAGTAGAAAAAGGATTGACTCAAACTCATGGTATTGATTACCAAGAGACTTTTGCTCCGGTTGCTAAGATCAATTCTATCAGAATTCTCCTTTCCCTTGCAGTAAATTTCAACTGGACACTATATCAATATGATGTTAAGAATGCCTTCTTAAATGGTGAATTACATGAAGAAGTATATATGAGTTTACCTCTTGGATTCGAAAAAAATCTTGGAAGTAACAAAGTATGCAGATTGAGAAAATCCTTATATGGATTGAAACAATCGCCAAGGGCCTGGTTTGAGAGATTTGGAAGTGTTGTTAAGAGACATGGCTTCATCCAAAGTCAAGAAGATCACACTATGTTCTTTAAACATTCATGTGAAGGTAAGATTGCTATCTTAATAGTGTATCTTGATGACATTATTACTACAGGAGATGACGTCAAAGCAATTAGTGATCTGAAGACAAGATTTGAGGCTGAGTTCGATATCAAGGATCTTGGAACGTTAAAATACTTCCTTGGGATGGAATTCGCAAGATCTAAAGAAGGAATTTTTCTCAACCAGCGCAAGTATATACTCGATTTTCATAAATGGATGATAGGGTGTAAAGCAGTTGAAACACCAATGGATCCCAATGTGAAATTAAAGTCAGTTGCTGAAGATGAAATAGTAGATAGAGAACGTTATCAACGATTGGCTGGAAGGCTAATTTATTTGTCATATACAAGGCCAGATATAGCCTTTGTAGTGAGTGTAATAAGCCAATTTATGCATGCACCAGGGGCAGCCCACGTTGAAGCTATTTTGAATATTAAGATATTTGAAAGGTACTCGGAAAGGGGCGATATTCGTAAATAGAGGACATATACAGTAGATGATGATCAAGGTGTAATATAAATGATGAAGGTCTACCTCGTGATATTGTACTTTTGTAGGTGGAAATCTAGTTACATGGAGGAGCAAAAACAAAATGTTGTAGCGGAGGCGTATGAATTCGATCTGTGGCCCATGGTTTTGTGAAGTATTATGGATCAAAAATTCATGGAAGAATTAAAGTTTTTGTCCCAACTCCAATTAAAGTTTATCGCGATAATAAGGCCGCTATTTCTATTGCCCATAATCCTCCCTACATGATGAACAAGCATGTTGAAGTAGACAAGCATTTCATCAAAGAAAAATTGATTGAGGAGATTTGTATGTCCACGTACCCACCAAAAGTCGTGCGTATGTTCTCACAAAGAGTCTTCCAAAGAAATTGTTTGATAACATGGTGTGCAAGCTTGCTATGAACGATATATTCATGCCAGCTTGAGAGGGAATGTTGAATATTAGCACAAAAATCAAAACAGATTCTGTCATACTGCACATTATGGATGGATTTAAATTGTAACTAAATAGTAATTAACTGTATTATTCTATTCTTACCTTATTTAGGATTAGCATTTATAGGGAGAATAATTACCCCTATTTCCTAGTGTAATTCATAGTCTATAAATACCTCATATGTACTATGTTACAATATATACAAATAGAAAACATATTTCTATAGTACATTTAATCTTTCATAATTAACTCTAGTGGTTGGCCAGTTGGTGAAGACTTGGAAGAGTGACAGTGTGGAGATTTATTCTTGCTACCCATAGTTATACCTGCCACTTCCCGATGTTTTTGTCAAAATATCCTCAGAAAATACCGAATATTTAGTGATTTTTGGTACATATCGGAAATTTCACAGGGAATATTGGAAATTATGTGAGATTTATCATTTTTACCGTGCCAGATGTTTCGTACAGGAAATTCCAAAAATTCGGTACCGAAAAAATATCGGATATTTCAAATTTCTGGTATGGTTTTTACAAAAATAACCTGAATTTTAAATTTCGGTATTTTTATATAAAAATTTCAAATTTCAGAATATTGGGACTTAATTTTATTGTTTTTAAACGTATAAAATTACTTGAATAAAATTTCTGGAAATATGGAATTTTATTGCTTTTATAAAAAATTTGGGATATTTTCGCGTGTAATAATTTTTCTAAAATATACCAAATTTTTTAAATTTTCAATAAATTGCATCGTAAATTTGGAAATATCCGGTAAATAGAAACCGAAAATTTTGTAAAATACAAAACATTTCCGGTATGTGCATAAAAATAGTGCCAGAAATTTGTTCTGGGCACCGAAAATTTATTTTTTTTCACAACTTTCTCAACAGTAATTTTTTTTCAAAAAAATTAAAATTTTGAGTAAGTAAGCTAAGGGCTATTCTCAGAATATCAAAAATGGGTGTGTGTATAATAAAGGAGTGGCGGAAAAACTCAACAAAGTACTTTGCTTTGACTTTAAATGAGTGAGAGCGGAAAGTATTGAGAATTTTTCTTGTCCCTGATTTATACATGTCACCCCCTAAATATGGTGTTTTTACCAAAATATCTTTAGAAAATATCAGATTTTTGGGAATTTCCGATACATACCGGAAATTTTGTAAGGAATAGCGGAAATTTTGTGAGATTTACCATTTTTGATGTGTCAGATGTTTCATACTGGAAATTCCAAATTTTCGGTACCGGATATTCTAAATTTCTGGAATGTATAATCAGTTAAAATCCTTACCGGAAATTTTAAATTTTCGGTAAGGCTTCAGTACAAAAATAATCGAAAATTTTAAATTTCCGGTAATATTGGCATATTATTTTTTTTATTTTTTAAACTTATAAACTTATACTTGAATAAAATATACCGGAAATATCAAATTTCTTGTATTGCTTTTATACTGGAAATTTTGGATATTTCCGGTACGTGTAATAATTTTTCTAAAATATACCGGATTTTTTAAAAATTATGGTAAATTGCACCGAAAATATGAAAATAGATACCAATACAATTTTAGTATACAAAGAATTTTAGTGCGAGTACGAAATTTGCCTTTTTATAAATTTAATAACAGTAAATTTTTTTTCCAAAAAAGTAAAAAGTTTGAGTAAATAATCTCAGGGTATTTTGGAAATAACAAAAATGGGGTATAAAATAAGGGTGGTGAAAAATTCTCCGTATTGTGGTGCATGACTAAAACCTTGGTCCATTTGCAAAAAATAAGGGTGGGATGGAGAATGTCTGCGGATTTTGAACTTTTTAGGCATAAAATATAAAATTATCGGAGATTTTTATATGAAAAAGTCCAACAGAAACTTGAATATATGATCACCTTCGTCACTCTTCAAACTCCTCCATAACCAAAAAAAACTCATGAATTTTTTTTCTTCATTTTCAACCAACTTTTCAATTCAAAATCAAATTCTTGCATTTTCACATCAAAGGGAGCAAAATAAGTTACATTTTAAGGTAAAGTTCCTAATATAATTTCTCATTGCTTCCATTAATTTAGTTTGAGTGAAAAATATCCGCCTTGTCCGGATATACATATCTGAATTCATCTGTTACTAGTTTTTGAGCATATTCCTATTTTGATTCTTATCAAATATGGTTCACCCATATATGTTTTCCAAAGCTGCCATAAGTAACTATTTAATTTAGGATATAGTGAAGGATAATGTTAAACTAGTTAAACTTAAGGATAATGTTAAACCGGAAAAAGTGAAGGATAATGTTAAACCGATTCTTGTTGAGATAGATGTTGGTCAATGATTCGTAAATGAACAATTGTACACTGCTCGCGAACATATACTTCAATGGGTTTGCATGGTGGTATCCAAGAATTTGGGGATTGGCATTGTAGTCGGAAGGTCCGACAATGGTTCAAATAAAAGACAAGCATTTATAACCATGAGATGCGAGAGAAGTGACACGTATGTTCCCCCGATTCGAAAGTTGAAACATGATGACACCAGAACGAGAAAGTGTGCTTATCCGTTTAAACTGCGTGAATATTGTAGTGTGGATGGGATGTGAAAATTTAATGTGCTTTATGGAATACATAACCATGCCTTTCAAACAAAGCTAGCACGTCATCCCATCGTAAGTCATCTTAATCCGGAAGAGAAGAAAATTATTTCGAACATGTCTTTAGTTAGAGTTAGGTTGAAAGACATACTTGCAGATTTGAAATAGGAACACCCGAAAAGTGTTTCAAATATCAAGCAGGTATACAATGCGTGTCATCAAACAACATGCCGATAAGGGGCCCAAGATCCGAAATGCAATGATTGTTGAAACTTTTGGTTGAAAACCACTATGTTTCTAGGTACACAATATGTGATGATAAAGTCATTATTCGTGACATATTCTTAACTCATCCCAAAATTAGTAAGTTTTTCAACACATTTCCTACTATCCTTATTATCAACGCTAAGACCAATAAGTATAGGTTTCTCGCTTGAAATTGTTGGTGTTACTTCTAGAATATTTTTCGGGATTTGCATTTTGGAATCCGAAAAGAGGTCAATGTTACTTGGGCCATGGTAGTGTGCAAGACTTTATTAAAGGACCAGAAAAACATGCCAAAGCTAATTGTCACCGATCGAGACACCACACTAATGAATTTGGTTGCAACGATGTTTCCTACAACATATGCATTACTTTGTCGATATCACATGACAAAAATGGCGAGGAGTCACCTAAAATCCACGGTAGGCACCAAACAAATCAAGAGTGAAGATGGAAAAATGGCCAAAGCAAGTGTGGTGGTGGAAAAGATTATGGATGTATATACATGTATATTAAATTCATCCACAAAAGAATTCTATGTTGTCTTCGTAGTGCAGTTTAGGAGTTTGTGTGTACGATATTCAAATTTATTGAAATACATTGAGAGTACTATTTTGGACCAAGTGAAGGAGAAAATTATATGTGCATGAACCTATCAGGTTAAACACCTCGACAATACAACAACTAATAGAGTCGAATCATCACATTAGACATTGAAGAAATGGTTGGGTGATAGTAAGGGTGATTTGTGAAGAGATGGGGCAGGTGAACCAAATGCTCCAAAACCAATATTCAGAAATACAAACAACTTTTAGTCGAAGCATAACGATGCAAGAACATTGATTCAAAGACAACATTCTCTATTCACAGTTGGCAGGGTGTGAATCTCGATTGACATTGAATTTCATCTTTTACGAAGCAAAGCGGGATGAATAGACGGGTACATATAAGGCTGAGTGTCGATCCACAGTTAGGAATACTTATGGTCTTCCATGTTCTTCTCTCATTGTAAAAAACTTAAAGATTAATTCTCCGATATGTATGGATGAAGTGTATAGTCACTGGAAAAGACTTCGATTTGATGATGGTGTGATTAAGGATGGTAAAGCAGGTATAAGCATCCATACTAAGTATAATCAAAGATAGATTTACAAAGATCGAATCGAAAATAATCCAAGATAGATTTGTGAAGGAAAATGAGTAAATGAAATTGCACATCAAAGAGAACTTGAGGAAGATTGCATTTTTGAACACCACAAATTTGAAACCTCATCTGCAACTAGCTAAAACCAAAGGTGATGTTTACTTGCAATATTCTATTTATTATGTGAGAAAAAAGAGCAAAATATTTTTTGGTTGTTTCAAAATCTTGTGCCTACGTATTCTCAGTTGCAATGGACAAATTAGAGCTTCGTAACTCAAGATGACGATTCAACAAAAGGGTCTCCATCATACTTTGAACACGTTGATTAATATTTCACGGATTCTTCAACTCCAAAATCTATAAAAAAAAGTGTTCATAAGGGTGCTCGCATTAGCAAACTACCTCGACCACCGATGCTCGGGATTGACCCCTATGGTATTATATAATACACATCCAATACAGCCTCAAGGGTTTTTTTGACTACTGACATTCGAATTCATTCCTTTGACTTTATGTATGCATGTAACAGACATTCAATACAGTTTTAGTGGTTTGTTTGAATATTGAAATTTAGATCTTTGGCGAGCACATAATTCAATAAACATTCAATGCCCCTTTGGTATCACACGCACATAATTCATAATATAACTTTGACATAGATCTTTGTTATCAACACATAATAAATAAAATAAATCTAAACATTAACATAACATAGATGCAACATTAATTTGACATTTCATCACCAACCAATAGTTCAAGACGTTTTATCATCTATAAGATATCGTTAGTTGACATTGCAAATCTCCATATTTAAAATGCATAATTCAGGTCCCAAATGCTGTAACTCATGTGACTAAAAAATATTCAAAACCAACATAAACCACAAATTAAATGGGCTAGTCTGCGGACCTTTGTATATATTGTCACTTAGGATTTTATGTCCTCACCCTTACACCTTCTTATCCACCTCTAACGAAATTTTATTTTTATCCCTAAAATTCAGAGATGTATCTCCAAACGCACCATATTTTATTTTTTCTGGAGTATTTCCACAGATGTATTGTCGAAACACTTTTTTTTTCAAAATTAGGGGTGTTTCGGAGATACGTCTCTGAATTAGGGCATTACAATAAAAAATACGAACAACCACCCCTCATTCTCATTTCTTCCCAATTTTAACTATCAAACACCTCAAAAACCTCCAAAATATCTACTTTCAAAACTCATTCAAGTTTTTCTACTCATTTGCACTTGTTACAACTCACTCTAACTCTCAATTTCAACACTTTTCAACAACCCTAAAAGCTTCAAATTTGAGTAAGTTCTCAAATCCCTTTAAATCTTAGCATGTGTATTTTAAGTTGTTTAGATTATGTATAACCTATAAAAAGCATGCTTTTATGTGAAAAAATTGGATTTTGGTGTAAAATTGGTGTTGTTAGGTTGAAGCTTTGGTTATGGAAGTTGCACGTTTATCCAGAGATATATATTTGAAAGCCATTATGAGGAGTTTCGGAGATGCATCTCCAAAAATAGGTCTCAATTTTTTTAAAATTTTCAAACATGTTCTTGTTATTTCGCTTCCCTTTGATTAATGATTTTTTTCCAAATAAATGGCAGAGAACCTCAACAAATTGAGACTTGACAGCCCTAGCCAAATTGCATACGCTCGACGAGAGTGAGGGAGAGAGAGAGAGAGAGAGAGAGAGAGAGAGAGAGTAGGCTATGAGGCGTCGAGGACACGGTCGAGTACCACGGGAGAAAGTGGCGGGAACATCGACTTTTACTTCGAGGAGACCCCTTTCACGTGCATCCTCGTCTAGGGATTAGAAGGAGGAACCCGAGCGGGTTGAGGTTCCGGAATCCTACCAGGTTGAGGTTCTGGAACCTGAGCAAGTTTAGGTTCCGGAACCCAAAGAGGTTGATGTTCCGGAAGTCGAGGATAAGGCTAACCTGGGTTTTTTAGGCGGGCCTTTTGAAATCTCCCTCTTGATCTATTACACCAATCATATTGCTCAATATGTTTTAGGAGGACATGTATATGTTTTGTTACACTTTTCATTTTAATGATTTATGCACTAATATATTCAGTGGATTCCTAGCCCTTGACTCATGGTAGAGAACACCAAAGGGTATTGCTCGCTTTGTTTCTCTTTATGTGGGGATGAGAACAAACAAACTATAAATCTGAAGAATGTTAAAATTGATATTAATTATTTATCTTTACAGGAACAACATACACTAAAATCCGTAAACCACACGCAGGAGATATCTGAGCTGTATCACCATGATGAGCATTGGTTCAGAGAGGCTTTTTTTTCCTCTGACATTCCAGCCTTTGTTGTATCAGTTACAACACCATCAACCATGGCATGCATGGGGCTTTTGTCGAGATGTGGCACAAGGAGACTTCATCTTTCCACTTTCTTGTTGGGGAGATGACAATTACACTTGATGATGTCGCCTGCTACACTTTTTATCAGAAGGAGGTTACTTAACCACTCCCAGACCAGTTTAATGATACGATTGAATGGATGGTCGACTATCTGAGAATTCATCCAAAAAAGGCATTTGAGCAGTGTTCCTCCACCAATGAGGCTCATGCCAAGTTCTCATTCCTTGAGTACCTATATCACCAACACCCTTCTTTGGAAGATGATTTCAAGTCTGAAGGAGACGACTTATTTGTTTTGTATCTCCATCAATGTGCTCCAAGGTGTTACTTCATGTTCTTGGTTGACACGTCCATTTTTATGGACAAAATGCCAATTACGTGGATGTAACATACCTATGGTACTTCATATATTTGGATACAATGAGGGAGTAAAACTAGGGGGTCGGTGTTTAGTATATTTGTACCAAAATCTGAATAAAGCCTCTAATTGGAAGACACGACAAATGACAGGCTCTGCTACACTGTTGATGGTAATTTTTATTCCAACTATTAACTTTAATTTACTATTAATAAATATAATTTGTTCTTACATGAATCTTATTCATTTTTTAGGGATGAATCATTTTCACTTCCATCGCATCCATTGTTTTGAGTTGGATATACAGTATAGTGAGAAGATGTCGAAGGCTGCTATGTATGTCCTCCACAGAGGGAACCGAACTATGTTGTTGTTCCGGGTGTACCGGGATCAGACTGTCCATGATGACATCCTATGGACGTCGTTCGAGGATCACTGTGAGATTATCCAGTTTGACTCCATCACATTGTACTTTGGGTGGTTGGCATGTGGAAGAAACATTATTCTCAAGTATTTGCCGGAGCGATACCTACGGCATATAGGCTATGTGCAGATCATACCTAGATCTCCATTTTATGTTGCTTCCGACACCATTCCCCGTTGAGATCTGAATGACATTGATCAGTATATTTTAATGCACATTCTTTCATGTGTGTACATAAGCATTTCTATGTTTTGCTTTGTTTGTTTTTATGTTTTATAATATTTTTCTAATTTAGTTTATTTTTGGTTTAATTTGATTTTCGTATTTAATTTTCAGCTTTAGCAGTTTTCATGGAAAAGTTTATAACTGAAGCTACGAGTGTCAGATCGACGCATTCTAATACTTTCTGGAAAGCTGAGAGAAAGAGTTACAACTTTCATGTTAAATCCAGAAGCGGATTCGGACTGTAGCAAGGTTGAAAAATTCGTTGAAGTTTCTGAATTAGATATATTTTTGTTTTGGGTCATTTATTTTGGGTCTGGGTTATGTTTTCGACCCAGTTGGGTTGTAAACCAAATTGGTTGTCTTTTCTATTAGACCTAGGGATGAGGTACTGTTCACGTTACATTCCATTCACGATAAAAAATCATTTTGCTTTTACAATTATGATGAGAAACTAAACATCCAGAGTTGATCTAATGTAATCGTGCTCCAACGCTTTGAGGTTTTTAATTTATCAATTCAATTTTGTTTCTCTTTAAATTTTGTTTTATGAAATTGCATTTGCTTAATTTGTTATTTCATAGAATGTTTTTTTTTTAAATTCGTATGATTATATTCCTAATCTTTAATCGATGTTTACATTGCTTAGTCGTTAAATTGCGTTTTATATCGTGTTTGCTTAATTCACGATTGTATTAATTTGTTTGCTTAATTCCGAATGGGAATTTAATCTGTTTTATATCTATTGCGCTTGTCAATTGGTATTGAAATAGAATAGAGATTGAAGCCGCTTAGGGAATTGGTAAGGTAAAAACCAGTGATTAGTAGGAAAACGGAAACAGTAGATGGACTTATTTTAATCGCTTATTTGTTCTACTCTTTAAAATCGATCCTAAAACCATAAATCCTCCGATTCGATTTCTATTAGTTAATAATAATTTCAAGAGTCCTTGTGATATGATACTCGAGTTGTCGTTATCATAACTATACTTTCAAAATAACTCGTTTTTTATTCGTGCGCGACAACGGATCAAGCATATTTCAAGACTAGGAGCATCATTTGGTGTTAAAGGAGTATCAGATGATGCAGGCATCCAATAGTTGGCTCTGTGTTAAGGGATGCATGACATGGTTCTACACAGTGTCACATCATATCATGACATCAGATGCTCCTGTACATCCACCTAGGCCATCTCATGAGGAGATATTAGAGAACCAACAATCCAGGGATGGCCATGACATTGATCTCTTGTCGATCTGTCAGCGGATACTGATGATTGGGCGGGAGGCTTTAGACATATGTATCATTGACTGGGACGGTCATGAGGCGATGGCCATTGTGGAGAGGATGTTCGGAGAGGAAGAGAGTGTGGCAGGATACAAGAGACATAGGAGGAGGGGTCAGGGAGTGAGGATCAGGCATACGGAGTAGGCCATGTCTTTTTTTTTGTTATTTCAGAATAATTTATGAACAATTATTGTATTTTTTATTTTAAACAATTTATTGTGTCTATTATCATTTTTTATTTGTTATCATTTTTCATTTGCGTTTTTATTATTGTTTTCATTTAATTATTTATCAAAATATTGATGATTTTAAAAATAAAAAAAAATCATTGTCCAGGGTTTCGAAGATGTATCTCTGAACCTATCTCAAATCAAGGTGTTTCACAGATGCATCTCCATAAATATTGCTGCATGTTTAAATATAACGTTTAGAAAATTTTCAAGTTTTCAGAAATTTCTCCTACCTATAAAAGTTGTACAAATAAATTCTCTTCTCACTCTACCTACACAATTTTTAGCAAATGGGGTGTTGAACAACACCTAATGTAAGTCAAAACATGACCAAATAAATATAGAAAATAAAAACAAACAATCCAAACGAATAATACACAACTCTCAACCACATATTACTTGCACAAACTAACTCCCTCCTCTCTTCCGGTTCTCATGGTTTGGCCTTATTCTTCCAATGAGCTTCTTTCTCTTAAAGAGGCATACTCTTTTAAAATCATGGCCACGGTGCAGCCTCCATAGGCAAGCCATTTTTGGAAAGTTGGCATTCCTCCCTCTAAGTCTTTTTTGGCTTGGAGGCTCTTAATGAACAAAATCATGGCTGATGATGCCCTTCAAAGTTGGGGATGCTCTTTATGTTCGGTGTAGTATTTGCAAGCGATTGTGAATCGACATCTCACATATTTTTTCTCTGCCCGTTTGCGGCTTCGCTTTGGCGTTGGTTTTGCATCTTTCTTAATTCTAACCTCACACTGACTTCGGTGGATAATGTTTGGGCCCTATGTTACTTGAGAAATTCTCCTCAAGGTTCTCTTATCATCTCTGTTGCTATTGTTTGCATACTCTCTCTTATTTGGCAGATTCGTAATGGGGCCAGGTATCATCACAAGATTCCTCCTCTCCATTCCCGTGTTGATATGATTATGGCACGTGTTGATCTGATTGGTAACAAATTTATGCTTCATGCTTCAAACTCCGCGGGGGATTTCCGTCTCATTAAGTCTTTCATTATTAAATTAAATTTCCCTTGGGCTCCCAAAATTATCGAAGTTATTTGGCATCCTCCGACTTTGGATTAGGTTAAATGCAATTGTGACGGTTCTTTTGACAACAACATCGGGGGTTATGGTGGAATTTTCAGAAACTCTCCAGGTAGCTTTCTTTTGGCTTTTGCCGATCCCACTTTGGATCCCAATTCCTTACATGCGGAATTCTCTGCGGTTTTTCGAGCCATCGAGCTTGCTAGAGATAGAGCAAGGTCAAAGCTTTGGATCGAAAGCGACTCTATCATCGTTGTACAAGCTTTTTTTTTGCAGATTATTTTGTTAAATCTGGCCGTATAATATCTTCTCCCACTCTTTTTGATACCATTCTCTTAGCTATTAGATATGATTTTATAAAAAAAATAGATTGAAAATGAATTTTTTCATATTTATTAGCTTTTGAGAAATTCTTAGTATAGTCCACATCTCCTTTTTATGCTCCACCTTTTTTATTTAATATGCTCCACCTTTTTTATTTAATATGATAGCCTTTATATATAAAAAAAAATACGAACAAGCGTGTGAAAAAAATTGATTTTACTTATAATATATAAGTTTAAGTAAATTATCACAAAACTAATGTCTAATTGCAACTTCCTATTTTTTTAAGATTTGATCCTCCATTTTAAAATTATGGTTTTTATTGTCTTATTCATTTATTTATAAAAAGAATTCTAGAAATTTAGCTCACCTCAGAGCACCCACATCCATACCACTCAATTTATAGTATAAATGGATCCCACTTAATATTTTATAATTTTTAATTATTTAAATGATTAAAATATATCTTTTAAATATTCATACCACTTATTTGAAATGTCAAATTGGGTCCCACTTATACTACAATATATCTCAATTCAATTTGTGATTGGTTAAAAGAGAAAAAGTATACAAAAATCTACCAAAGCTACGATGCTGTAAATGACAACGATAGTTATTGATATCAGCACAATTATATTTAAAAACTATTATTTTCTGACCATGAGTGGCTTTATATTTCTAAGCAACCATTGATATTTATGCTCTTATGGGATGATGTTTCATTGTCACATCTTATTCAACTTTAATTTCACGTCTTCTTTATAAAAAAATATTATAATTAAGTTATTTATTTTTAAAAATATTCAATACTATTATTAACTTATTATTATTAAAAATATAAATAAATATTGTCCAATTAAACTATTTTAAATTATTTTTTATATAATTTTAAAAAAATGAATTAATTGTAGGAATATTGAAAAATTAATTAATGATAATGTACAAAACAAAATTTTGTAGGTAATGGAGTTTGTCCTTTGGTTAATTTCTCCCATATTCTTTATTTACCAAACATAACTTTCCTGCATAATCCAAACATTGTTGTTTATCTCATGACATCTCTCTTATATTTACCCATACAATCAATTAAGAAGAAAAAAAGATAACAATTCAAATAAACTAATGCAAAAGAGAGTGCCAACAACCTAGCCATAACTGATAACTCTCGCAAGCACACACCAAAGGCTGTTCATGGTACAGTTTTATTACAAAACTGAATCAAACCGAATCATATATAAGATTTTTCGAATTATACCAAACTGTTTCATTTTGTATAAAATTGAACTGAACTAAAAATTTTAATTTGATACAACGGTTCGAGATTTCAAACTGTAACAAATAATTATAAGATAATATTTTTCAAAACCATATCATTTGTTAAATAACAAAAAAAAATAGATATTTTTTATTTTTGATAAAATTGTTTTTTTTATTTTAAAAAAAAATTGAACATTTTTTCCGAAAAAAATTGACATTTTTTTTTTATTTTCGAAAAACTCGATTTTTTTAATTTCGAAAAAAAACTGATTTTTTTTCTGATTTTTTTTTTCTTCAGAAAAACTGACTTTTTTTATTATAAAAAAATCTTTTTTTTGGCTGCTTCAACAGACTGGTAATCATCCTAATTTCAAGTTCCACTCTAAGAGTGTCAAGCTCAAGATTATTGACCTGTGTTTCGCGGATGACCTGCTCTTGTTTGTGCATGGGGATAATGTTTCGGTTCAGCTGACTCTTAAAGCTCTGAGGAGTTTTCTGGCTCAACAGGGCTGGAAGTTAATCCCAGCAAATTCAAAGTTTATTGTGGTAATATTGACCCCATTGTTAAAAGTGAGATTCTGCAGGCCACTAATTTTGAGGAGGGCGTGCTCCCGTTTCGCTACCTGGGCATCCTATGGCTAGTAAGAAGATTTCTCACGCTAACTGCTTAGACCTCATTGATAGGATCACAGCTAGAATTAGGCACTGGAGTTCGCGCCTTCTGAGTTTTGCTGGGAGAACCCAACTCATCCAAAGTGTGATTTTTGCGATGAGCAATTTCTGGCTTCACTGTATTTCTCTTCCGAAGCAGTCCATAAATCGCATCAATGCCATATGTCGAACGTTCCTTTGGTCGGGTTCTGATATTAAGACCCGAAAATCTCCAGTTGCGTGGAAAATTGTTTGTACTCCTAGAGAAAAGGGTGGTTTAAACATTGTGAATCTGCATCTGTGGAGTAAAGCTTGTCTGTCCAGGTACCTTTGGAATCTGAGTGAGAAAGAGGATAGCCTTTGGATCAAATGGATTCACAGTTACTATCTCAAAGGCCAAGACGTCATGCAGGTGCCGATAAGAGGCTCTGCTTCATGGATTATAAAGTCCATGCTAAATCTGAGAGAGGAAGTTTGTGTTCTGCAAGGGTGGAATAACTTGAAGCTGCTCCAAAAATACTCCACAAACTGTATCTATCGGGATCTTTGTGGCCACATGGAGGATATTAGTTGGAGAAGAGTGTTGTGTAAGAATGCTGCCAGGAAAAGAGCGATGCACACCTTATGGATGGCTTGCCACAGGAAGCTACCCACAAAGGAGCGACTAACGAGATTTGGTCTGCTGAATGATAACCTTTGCTGCTTCTGTCGCGAAATTGAAACTGTCGAGCACCTGTTTTTCAAATGTGAACCCATCAAGAATATCTGGACTGAAGTTCTGTGTTTGCTGTAGGAGGTTCACATCCCGAAAGGGTGGTCTGAAGAAATCATCTGGATCCTTGCAATGTGTAAAGGCAAGAGCTGCAAGAGAAAAAAGTCATAGGGATCACAGCTAGAATTGGGCTTCTAATTTTGAAAAAAGTCAATTTTTTTAATTTTCAGAAAAATTTCTTTGTACAACTGTCTTTTCCATTCTTATAGCTGTTTCTTCTTTCAATTCTAACCTCAACAAGTTTGGTGGTTCTCTAAATTCCACACAATATAATAAATAATGATATGTTATTGATACTCATATGATTATCAAGAAAAAAAAATACCATTTTTCCATCTTCCATTTTCCAGAAGAACACTATCTAATTTCTTTCAATTTTATAACCAACATTAGCATCCTAATTCGAATATAGTATTCACAAGCTCACATACCATCCTCAATATACTCCATCAAATTAACACGGTTTTCACAAGTCATCAAATTGGGGATGTAGCTCAAATGGTAGAGCGCCCGCTTTGCATGCGGGAGGTACAGGGTTCGATCCCCTGCATCTCCAGTAGTTCTTTTTGTGTCTTTTGAAAGTAATTAGATGGTGTTTTTCTGGAGAATGAAAGATGGGAAATTTTCATCTCTTTTCTTGCATCAGTACAAAGAAGATATAGTGTTTGGTAAATAAATAATCTAGCCCAAGGGCAGCTTTGTTGGCAAAATGCTCACTCTATAGTTTTTAAGGTGTGGGTTCTAACTCCACTAGACATAAAGTTTTGTTTTATACATTATTATTCATTAATTTCTCAAATTTTATATAATTAATTTATTCTTTAAAATTTATATGAAAAATAATTTAACTGAACAATACTAATTTCTGTTATTTTTAATCAGAATAATAATAATAATAATAATAATAATAATAATAATAATAATAATAATAATAATAATAATAATAATAATAATAATAAATTATTAATATTATTGAGTATAGTTTTTAAAAAACAAATAACTTATTTATAAGTTAGATAAAATGATGCAGAATTAAATTTGATCAATATGACAATGACATATCATCACTAATTCACTATCAATGTCATATCATTAAATTTAGTCTCAATTTAAAAGGGGTTAAAATTCTAAAATAAAATAAAAACTAAACTCAACTCAAATTTTAAAATAAAAGATCAAAACTGAAAAATAAAATAAAATAGAATGACCAAAGTTACAATTAAACTTAAAAGTCATAAATATTTACAAGTTGATATTTCAACTCTTGTTTGTTTTTTAATTTTGGTCTTGAACACACGTTTGATTTTAAAATGTAAAATTTGTTAATATTATCAAGCATCTAGTTTAACTGTTTGTCTTGCAATTTTGTGTTTTTGAGGAACAACTATTATGACTCAGTGTGAGCCTATTGTCTTTCTGCAATTTATTTTCTTATTTCACCTTTTTATTTTCTTATTTCGCTTGTCAATTTAATATTACATAGCCTCACTAGTATAACAAAAGAGATAGTACCTAAATTGATTAAAGTATTATATTTATTGATAATTTATATAATTTTATAAATTTATCTTTAAAAGAGAAATAATTAATGTTTTTTATCAAGTGTATTTATTATAAATTGCAAAGTAATATAATTAGAGATGTATTTAGAAAAAAATCATTAATACATTTTAAAAGTTGAATAGAATTTTATTAAAAAGATAAGAAAAAAATTCAAAATGATCTTATAATTAGGAACGAGAAAAAATCTCAAAAAAATCTTATAATTAGAGACAAGAAAAAAACTCAAAAGAGTCTCGGAGAATTTAACAAATTTCAATTTATATACAACAAATTCAACAATACAAAATGATACATGGTTGCACAAAGCCTAGAGCCACATTGGTAAATGACTCAACAAAACACAACACATAATACGAGCTAATTTAGAAACCGTGAAAGTATAGCTAATAAACGTTAACACTATTGATTTTGGCTTTCAGCTTCTTCATAATTTAAATTTCTATACACAAAATTCACAAAGAAACCATTCCTATGACCTCTCTATAAATGAAAGAGGATAAAACTTTTTCAGCCTCTTTTGATTACTCACCAACAGAAACCATTTAGTTTTGTATGAAACCAAAGGGCGCGCGGCGCAACGGCTTTGATTTGATGTTTTATTTTGCGGCGTACCAGTTTTGTGCGCACTTGGCATCCACAGAGAGGCCGACTTTGAGAATATTCCTGCCGTTAAAGGGGTTAGACATGCAATCGATAACTATAGCTTTTGCAACCTCGGCTGACTCTGTTGGTCCTTCCAATATGACTTCATCGTGAACCTAATTTGTCGCATGCAAATATAAGGATTTTAATACGATAAAAACAATCGTATTTGAAATAGCATCAATGTGAATATAGAGTTAACCTGAAGAAGTAACTTCCATCCAAGATCCTTTAACTCTTCATTATTCGATATTTCTAACATGGCAAGCATGGCAACATCAGCTGCACTTCCCTGTTGCATTTGAAAGGAATACAAATTGATTTCTAAATGCTATGAATTTTTATGCGCATAATGTGGCGTTAATATATTTGAAAAAGTTGAGGACCTGCACTGGGGTATTAATAGCGGCGCGTTCAATGTGACCTTTATAGTAGACTTGACCTTGGAATATCTCGGGGAACCGTCGTGCTCGTCCTAGTAATGTGTAAACACATCCGAATTCAAAAGCTTCTTTCTTACGTTGCCTTTGCCATTTCAAAACTTCTTTTCTATCATTGTACCAGAGGTCAACCGTCTTCTTAGCTTCTTTCACAGAAACCTGACGGAAAAATATTTCAACAATCGAATCAAAATTCAGACTTTAACCTATGCAAGAAGCACCTATAATAAGTGATAGAATTAACAGTACCTTCCAATCCTTAGAAAGACCCTGTGGAGTCTTTCCATATGCAATTGAGAAATTAAGCATTTTGGCTTTTCTTCTTTCAGAAGCAAACGCATCCTGAGAAACGAAAAAAGTTTATAATCGATATGAAATATCGAGTAAAATTTAAGTAGATCAGAAGAAAATTTACCTTGAGGAGAGGAACAGGGGGTTTGTCTTCACCAGGCTGAGGATACCATTCAAGAAGCACTTCGTTGTTATCAACCGCTTCACGAATATATGGATACATATTCATTGCAGTTCTGGAATGGAAATCTCCAC
The DNA here is from genome assembly GCA_021764765.1 of Vicia sativa. Taxonomy (NCBI): domain Eukaryota; kingdom Viridiplantae; phylum Streptophyta; class Magnoliopsida; order Fabales; family Fabaceae; genus Vicia; species Vicia sativa. Next base: position 83,509,880 of record CM038794.1, on the reverse strand, counting down.
CGGCTTCAAAGGCTTCCAACATGCTCTTACAATTCGTAAGATGTGCAAGTATCCTAAGTTCCAACTGTAACAATATGTAACAACTCCATCAACAGAATGAAATACCAAGCAACTACCTCAATTATAGACCGGTAAGTAAACTACAGACCTGTCCGTAATCAGCAACTAAAAGAGAATTCCCAGGAGTCGCTATGAATGCCTGGCGGATTTTATATCGGTCCTTTTCCAAAGCTGGTTGATTCTATTGTAAATTATACAAGTTAGATTAACACTTCGTATTTTTGAAATCCGGTGATTAATCCATCCAATTATACATCTGATGAGAAAATAGGAAAAACCTGCAGACTTGGTCTTCTTGCTGACAAACGTCCAGTCTCTGTGTTGATATTTATGGAACAATGAACACGTTGATCCTTTCCAGATATATTATCTCCCTGTCATTAAATTGAAACATATTAAACTAGCGATCAACATGAAAATCCATAAACACAACCAGACTTGTGAAAAAGTCGAAAATAAACTTATTAAATTACCTGCAAGGGAAGGATGAAGTTAGAGATCAAAGAATCAATTGAACCGACTTCACATAAAGCAGCAATTGCATGACAAGCTTCTCTCCCTTCTTCCTCAGTTGGAAAAGCAGAAAAGGCCGTTCCGTAAGCAGAATTGTCTATTTCTAAAGGTTCATCTTCGATTTGAGAAGGATTTCCATCTTCATCCTCAAAATCAAAGTCATATTCAGCAGAAACTTTTCCGGCCAGCGCCTTTAAAGCAGCACCACTACATGAGGGCCATCCAGTAGCTGTGTACATGTCAACGTTTAGGCTATATCCAATGCTATTCAACTTAATATCACGTAATTTTGAGGGAGCCTTTTTTCCTTTTTCTGTCACGTTATCAACGTTGGGAACCTTGAATATCCGCTCGGTTGGAATTGCCTCGTTGTGGTTATTTCTGTATAATAGAGCAGGAAAAACGAACGCTTTACTTTCGTGACATACGTGAACCACTTCACTGAAAACAATTGAGAACAAGACATGCGATAAATTAAGATAGAAACAAATGCTCCACAAACAATTTAAATAATGTGCACCTGTTCACAGTGCCGCCGAAAAGTAGTATGCGCAACTGTACATCGCTACCGACATTCATATACTTGACATCAGGACAATACTTAGATCCCCATTTTCGAAATCTATTAACAGCCGCCTGTTGCTCTGCTTTCGCCACCTTCTCTATTTCTTGAAGATATGACCGATCCACTAGCATACCCACAGATTCCATTTTGACAAGAATCTCACCAAACGGTTGCAAAAATTTCTCGTAAAAATCAAACATGTTTTCTCGTAAGAGCTCTCCATCAAGTTTCCAAGGTAAATCTGAAAGATGATTCTTTAGGCTCTCGTAAAGCTTCAGAGTGCTTCTAGCATCTAAGGCAGAGTAACATATCCAAGGTATCCGCTCTTCTCTTTGCAGTACTTCAACGGGATCGATGGTAACCGTTTTACCCAAAGATCCATCTTTCTTCTCCTTTCTCAGACCAAATATAGTCGACATTGACACCTTACCGATCAAATCCTTCTCATAGTTCAGATTAGCCCTAGACATGACCTCTTCGTCACCACTAAGTGCTTCAAGAGAATAACCCCCAACCCAACGTCTTGATGAATCCCATAATCGTGCCATGTGCATCGTATCAGCATGAAATCCAGAAACCTTAATTCCATAGTTTTCTATAACATGACAGTCAAAGCTATAGTTATGCCAGACCTATAAAATGCACCGGTGACTTTGTTATTTAAAAAATCATTTTCAAATCTACGTCACATAAACCCTACCAAATTGTTAATGAAACAAACTCTTTAAGAGGTTATACACATAAAGATGAGTAATAGGAATAAAAACATAAACGGAAGAATGAGGAGAAAGAGAAGCCACCTTTTTAATAGACGGATCTTGAAAAAAATCGGCAAACATGTTTAAAATCTTTTCACCTCCACCATCAAGAACATCTACCCAGATGCATGACTTCCCACCTCCAAAATCCGCTTCTGGACCCGAATAAATACTGAAGCATATCATCTCCCCATGATCTACCGGTGTTTCTTTTCTGACATCTATCTTTGATACCTTTAAAGATATTAAAAGTTGGCACATATCACATGCTTAAACATTTGTGAAATACAATTTAAAATGAAAAAAGTTAGCAGCGTCAGTAATTATACCTCAGTATCACATGCATGAATAAGATGCCTGTATTTAACTGTAAGCATCTTAGCTACTTTCTTTGCATGAGAAAGGTTATTAACAACCAATATGTTATCATAGATACTACAGAGCCTTTCCCGAAGTTTTGATTGTTCATCACTGCGTGTCATTGTGACCATCAACTTTGCTTTAGTTGCATTTTTTGCAGTTGTAGCCAAACTATGGTTGCCATTAACCTCGTCAATGTGCTCTTCACCGATTTCGAATGAAGATATATCTAACTCGGTCTCAACTATTTCAGTGTCTATCAACATCTTTGAGTTTTCTATTATAGATTGTTGAAGACAAGGTGAGGCAGGTTCACATGGATCCTGCAGCATAACATTGCAACCTTCATTTATGGAAACAGCCGATTCCTGACCGATAGAAGAACAAGCAACTGTATTTGTATAAAACGAATATGGACTAGTCTTAGCCGGATCATGCATTTCCTTTTTTGTCTGAGTCAGTTTATTACAAGCCTCGTTCCAGCCAATTTTATCACCATGTAATCTTCTACGAGCTCTTCTGGATAAGCTGTAATCCCGAGGACCCGAACGCGGCATCATCCTAGTTTGCATTTCATAGGAACTCAAAGAATTCAGATCTTCATTCCGTCTTGTTTGATTTCTTACCTCCAACATGCTAACTGACGCAGTTGAAAATTTCATAACTGAAATATGTACTGGAGAATTACGACCATACACCATGTCACTGAGTTTATTCAATCCAAAAGATATTCGGTTTAGGCGGTATGAACCTTCCCTAAATTGAAGCGAGTTACTCAACAGATTTCTATTTAAGAGGACATTGTTCGCAGCCTGGATTGATTTGATTTTTCTTCTGCTGTCCATATCATGAAAAAAAATACAAAGGTACCAATCAATAGATTGTAATAGCAAACAACCCAAGCAAACAAGGCTATGTAGCCACGTGTGACGACCAGCCAAAGAAAAACCCTAATCTATGCCTTGCTTAATAGTTTCTAGTAAGTCTAGATATTCAATTTCATTGTCGAAATGTCAATTTTTTCAAATACAAGTCAAAAGCTAAACAACTAGCAACTTTGAAATCAAACTTATCAACATAAATATAAAACTACTAGCAATCATTAAGCCATGTAAAATTTCCACGGTTATACTTCCCTTTTTTTAATTTATATAAACACTTCAGCTTTTACTATTATGCATATACAAAGACAATCTTATGGGAAAAAAAAACCCTTAGAAATTCAATGTACAGAAGCTTTTGTTCAGTTCCGTTATCATGTTTATGTTGCATTCCGCTCTGCTCCACTCTGTTCTAGTCCATCAATCAAAACGTAGCGTAAGAATTGTTATCCGAACACACTTGCACACTTACACACCACCTGCAAAATCATTCTCCACTCTGACTATCTAATCAAACTCTCTCTATACCTTTACTCAATACATCCCTAACCCCATCTCCCCACTTCAGAAACACAAGAACAAAGCACAAATTTCACAAAACACCATAAAGAACAAACAAAACAAAACAAAACAAAACTTCAACTACAAATTTCATCTCAAGAAATGCAATTACTATATAGCATATCGAAAGTTCAAATAAAATCAAAACATAACATGAACACATTACAAACAAATAACCCAAAACAAGTAAAAATTCAACCCAAGTCAAAAGACAACACACAAAACACCTCAAGTTATTCAGCAATACTAAGACCCAATGAACAAAAGATAACAACTTTGGATACAGAATGAACAAACCTGAGGTGGGGTGATCCATATGAAGCAAAAAATGACAGAGAAGAAAGAGGAAAACGAAAGCTTCGAGAAGAAGAATGAGAAGAAAACGATAAACAAGAGGGACAATAATAAGTTGACCTAAAAGGGGTAGTTTGAGAAGAGACCCACATGGCTGAAAACAAACCCAATAGCCTCCCCAGCTTTGTAGTGTGATAAAGGCACCGTTTTTGGTTGAAGAAGTGGCAAAAAGGGTAAATAGCAGAAGGGGTTTGTTAGGGGAAGTTGTTATAGAAGTTGGTGTGGTAGTGAAGCATTGGAGAGAGAAGCCATGAGAGGAAGGAGAGTTTGAGAAGCATAAACCCTGCTGCTGCAACTTTGAATGTGAGAAAGGGCAAAGTTTTTATTTATTTATTTATTCTATATTAATGGTAAAAATAAATTATATTAATAGTTAATAAAAATAAAAGATTATTAATGCAAATTAATAACAATTTATTATTAATTTATATTATTAATGTCTCATGGTATTAAAAATAAATGAGAAAACGAATAATTAATTGATTCTGGGATGCTAAAAAAACGAATAAGGCGTTTGGAAACTTACAACACCAATAAAAAAAAATGTTTTTAGAGTTGAATGTCTTGAGTTGATCTCTAACCTTTTGATAAAGTTTTCGATAATTAGTTAACCACCATAAAACTAGGAGACTCATTGAATTTACTATATACATTAAGAGTTGGATTCATGGTGCTATATGTCATAATCAACAAAAGTGAAACTAAACTAGAAAAACAAGATCTACTTGCGATTTTGGTTTAAGATATTTGGAATCACCAATTTAAAAGAGGCTTTTAACCTTTTAAGAATAGGATATTCTTGATGGATTTAATCAAGGAACTCACGAGGAATATAGAATAGTTAGATGAGGAATATAGATTAGTTTAGTATCTTAGGTTTATTATAAATAGCATACTAGTTTTTCATCATTGCATACTGTAAATTTTATTTTAGGGTGAGAGGGTTATTTGTTATTTTAGTATACTTGTAATCTTATTTCAAGAGTAAGGAAAGAATAACAGTTAATAACCAATCCTTGTGTTCATCGGGTTCTTCATTCCTTTTCCTACCCTATCTGTTTCTTGATCATTAAGCAACAAGTTTATATTTAATTTCAAGGCATCCGATTCACAACAAATTGATGCGGTGAGCGTGGAGAAGATGCCTTCGACAAAGTATGAGATTGAAAAGTTCACTGGAGTGAACGATTTCGGTCTATGGCGCTTGAAGATGAAAGCCCTACTGGTTCAGCAGGATTGTTTGGAAGCGTTGAAGGGAGAATCAGCCATGAATGAAGCGTTAACGGCAACTGGGAAGACGACAATGATAGAGAAAGCCCACAGCGCAATTTTGTTGAGCCTTGGTGATAAGGTTCTTCGACAGGTATCAAAGGAGACGACGGTGGTTATAGGTGAAACTTGAAAGTTTGTACATGACCAAATCGTTGGTGAATCGACTACTCAAGCAAGCTTTGTATTCATTCAAGATGATTGAAGACAAAGTGTTGGTTGACGATTAGATATGTTCAAAGTCGATTCTTGATCTTGAAAATATTGATGTGAAGATCGATGATGAAGATCAGCGTTGTTCTTATGCTGCTTTCCTAGATCACATGCTCACTTTAAAGAAACTCTCTTGTATGGAAGGGAGTCTCTGACCTTTGAAGAAGTTCAATCAGCCTTGTATTTGAAGGACTTGAGCGAACAAAAGGAGCATAAACCTTCGACAGTTAGTGAAGGTTTGGCCGTTAAAGGAAAATTCTTGCGAAAGGATAATAAGTTCGACAAGAAGAAAGGTAAAAGTCAGCAGAAGTTTTACAATGGTGAAGCATCTGGTATTTGATGCTATCATTGTAAGAAGGAGGGTCACACAAGAAAAGTGTGTCTCTAATTGATGCTTAGGGGTATGATAACCTCAAGGATAGTCTTCTAAAGACTTGAGAGACATTTGACCCCATTGGATCATCTTGATCCTTTAATTGAAAGGTGTTTCATCTTGGGTTGTTTTGCATGAATTGTGAGATATGGGGAATGCATTCATGCAATCTTTTGGGAAGTTACTTCTCATTTATTTATCTTATCCTCATGGCATGTTTAGGGTTTTGATTCCAGTTTGATTGATTCATCTAAGTTCCCTAACTTGCACAACTCATGGTAATATAGTTGCTAAGATGTCATCACCTTGTAGCTATGGTTGTAACATTTGTATTATGTGCATCTTTCATGGTATTAGAGATTCAATTCTAATTTAATTTTTGGTCTTCACTTCTGACTTTGTGCATTATGTGATCAATAATTTCATGCTCTTTGATTCATTGACTTGCATCCAATTGTAAGATCATCATGATGACCTAAAAGAGCTAAATTTTCTTTCTCTTCTAATTTTTGGTTGGATAATACCTCAAGGGATTATAGGTTCATGATGTTTGAGGTATGTTGCTTCAATCAACACTACCTTGAGTTCATAACAAGCATCTTGTGAGGGTTCTATCATCACCCTATGACATACAAGACATCATTCCCTTCCTACATAATCTTAATCAATGTCGTTTGATCTAAGATAGGTGGTATTTACATTAGATGATTTTGTTCATCAAATAGGTGATTTGTTTGTGTATGGAAGTTTTACCTTCTACATTTGGTTTTTCATGAATCATATCTTGAGTTAAACTTATGACACAAGTCACACATGGTTTTAATTTTCTAATTAAAACTATTTTGTTTAATCTTTCTCAAGTGTCATGTTTAACTAGTTTAGATGTTTTCAAACCCTAATTGGATGTACTTTTGTATGTAAGCTCTTTACCTTGCTTAAAATACATTTGTTTATAGTTTACTTAGGTCTTAAGCTACTGACCTTGTGTGTCCCATTACCTTTTCATCTCACCTCTTCATCATGATTGACTCATTAACTTGTTTGCTTGCTTAAATTTAACTCTAGGGTTTAGAATTGATCTTTTCCATTGCTAACCTTTATACCATGAATGATTTTGATGTATGATAATTGTTTTGTGTTTGTGTGAACATCATATTTATGTTATCATAACTGATCTCACTTGTATATGACACCACTAAGCATGTTCACAATTGCATATCCATGCACATTTCACTACACACTTCTAGGTGCATACTTAGGCTCTCCTAGTTTCCTTTGTTTGTGAATTTTCATGATGATCATGTATATGATGATAATGAATTCTTACTATGCTAGCTACTGCCTTACATGTCTTTTTATGCTATGAGATTCATTCCTTTTCCTTCATGCATTAACCATGCTTCGTTCGACTTCTAGTTGCATTCTAGGTCAAGTTCTTAACTAGTCTTTTGTGTCAGCATTGTATATGCACAATTTAGAATATCTTGTAGCTTGGTAGTGTATAGCATGAGTATTTCTCCATCATGTGTTGCTTCTGATCCCACCATCATGTGACACTTAGCACAAGTATGCTCAAGCACACACACACGCGCACACACGTTTGCTCGCATTTGCACGAATCGAATGCATTTTTCTTAAGTGTTTTGTTCGTGAATCCTTGGAGTGCACATTTAAATGATATTAATTATGAAATAATATGTTTGCTACTGTACTTTGTGCATCTTGGTCTTTCTTGGTTCATCTCTTTTCATTTTTGCCTTTTCATGACTTCTTTTAACTTGTAAACACTTCCTAGGTTAAGAATTTCGACTAGTTTTCGCACTAATGTTGTAATTACTTTTTTTGTGATATTTTATTTATGATTTGGTCATTAATTCTTTCATATGATGTTGGTACTGTAATCACTTCATCTTGACACCTTCTTTGCATATCATAAGTGTAACACCCCAATTCTACCCAAGGTTTTATATACAAAATCGAGTAATTTAAAATTTCATAAAGTAAATCTTGAGCGTCACACCTTCAAAAACAACTCGCATTAAACAGTTTATTTTAAAGCATAAGTCTCGGATACATAGCATTGTGGGAACATAAAATGATTCATAAACCTCAAAACATCTTCTTTATTAAACTTCCTTAATAAATCATGTTTTCATAAAGTATGATTCCTATACATAAAGGAAAACAACAAAAGAACAACAACAAGACAACATAATAATTCCCCGAGCTACGTCGTAGCGACACCGACTCGACTAATAGCAGCTATAAACTCCGTCTTCATAACCTGCACGTTACCAATATATAGGTAACGGTGAAACAAGTAAAGGGTGAGATACTCCAAAACATATAATTAAAGGCATGATAAAATATGTATATATATATATATATATATATATATATATATATATATATATATATATATATATATAGTGTCAGAATTATAAAGGGTATAGATTAATAAGTGCAATTCCAACACATAATCAAAACTCACTTACTTCACTAGTAATCCTATTGTGTATGATCTACACTTTATCACCCTAACCTCATCGGCATAAACGTCACAACAACACATAAACTTCCATCACCACGAAAATCGTCACGAGCTAATACATCACTAATTAACACGGCAGTCTTAAACAACAACATCAATCAACAACATTAAATAATGCTAATAATATAAGCAACACAAACAAATCATCACAAATTGGCTAAAGCCCATCTTCGCTTTTGGCATAAAGCCCATCTTCGCTTTTGGCATAAAGCCCATCTTCGCTTTTGGCATAAAGCCCATCATCACAACATCATCACAAACATCATCACATCATATATCATCACAATTCAATATCATCCATCAATCAACAAAAACCCAACGCCAAACAACTCATATATAAACATAACAGACTCCATGAGACACAACTATGTTATGCATGTGGTACCCATCGCTTTGTCCGTAATTAGGGACACTTGGCATAAAGTCGATCTTCGCTCGGCATAAAAGCCATCATCGCTTGGCATAAAAGCCTCTTCGCTTGGCATAAAAGCCCTCTTCGCTTATGCAATGTATGTGACTCGACAATAAAACAACACAACACAAACACACCATCATCGCTCGTCAAAATTGGCATAAAGCCCACATCGCCATAACTTATCCAAAACAAGATAAATATATCATCGCATTATAATTGCATTGAGCAAACATCGCTAATAAATTCACCAAAAGTCATGCATTCACAAATCGGAAGCATATATTAACAACATCAATTTAATCATCACATCATCATGTACAAAACATATATCATCGCATTGCATATCAACAAGTATTCGTTAATAAATACACTGTCGCAAATCTTACGTTTATTCGCACCGCATCATTATTAATTAATTCACTAAATTCCGAAAACGGGAAAATAGTCAAACACCTATGATCGTCACGAAAACCATTCCTAACAACCGGTATTAATCATAACTGTCAACGTCGCATCCGGATTGTCCATACGCGTCCTAAACCCACTACAATGAAATCTGAATCAATTGAACCGTAATTAAGTCTATTTCGGGTCATCTCTCAAAAAAACTCGCAACTTCTAGAAACAAACCTCATCATTACATTCCACACGTCAAACTTAGCTAGCACATCAATTTTCATTGAATTCGGAGCAACTTGCTCCGTCGTCGATTTTTACCGAAATCGGAAAATCGGAACACAATCGGGTCCCAAAGGAAACGCGAAAAATCAGAATTTTAGAGGCTACAGGAGCATCAACACGGGGCCCCGTGTGCAGCAACACGGCCCGTGTTGAAAAGCCATCAGAAAACACAAAAATGCCCAAGACAGTGCATCAACACGGGCACCCGTGTGGATCAACACGGGCCCGTGTTGATTGGCCTGCACTAGCCAAAATTCCAATACCAGAGGGAAACACGGCCGTGTTAATCAACACGGCCCGTGTTGATGGACCTGCGTGAAAACTTCATCTTTTTGGGTTTTTCTCATTCTTCTACCATGGTTTTCTTTCCCATTTCAATACTCTTAATTCTACAAGCTAACACCTAATACATCCACAAACCATACTCCTAATCCAACTCTTCTAAACCATTCCAACAATCAACCAACAAAACCCATAAATCAACCTATCCATTTTTCCCCCAAATCCAAAACATAAACATCAAAACCTAACAATATGAGATGGAGAATCAAACCCCTTACCTCAAGATATTGGATGATCCAAGATGATTCTTACAAAGCTCAATCTACAAGCTAGCTCATGATCTTCCTCCTCTTCCCCTTTTGCTCTTCTTCTCAAAACCCCTTTCATTTCCTCCATGTTTCTATTCTTGGCTTCTTTTCCAAATGGGAAGAAAATGAGGAAATGTGGTTTTATAACTATGTTTGCTTACTAGCTCCCCCTCTTGCCCTTGTTTGGCTTTGGTATGTTGAATGGAAAGAAAATAAGGAAAATGTTTGGATGGAAAGAAAATGAGGAAAGTGGTTTTGTAATAACCTTACTAGTAAACTAAGGTGTAAAAATCCTCAATTAATATTAATATAATTAATTCAATCAATTAAAATAATTCGGGAATTAAATATCGGATCGAATAATATTTTACCGAACCGAACTCAACGTCGGATAAATTAATTAATATGAATATTCGCGAGATAAATATCGATCGGTAATTTGAAAGTATTAATATAATATAATATTAATTAAAATGGGTGTTACAACTCTCCCCACTTATAAACTTTTCGTTCAATCAATCAAACGGGACATGCGGCATCATTTTCTCGTCAATTAAACAATATATAAAATACACCAAACACAAGGGCATCTCCCTAACCACAACGTTCAAACAAGAACAACCATGCCGAGATGCAAGGACCAAACAATGCACTCGAAACCAAATAACACTCAACAAACAAGCACACACGGTTCATTCGAGACCCAAACAAATAAGATCGATACTATTCTAACGCCTCAACTATAGAATTAGTCATACACTCGAACCGACACCTCGGAAACGAGTCACCAAAGATAGGAACATAAAGTCCTACAACAAAACACCGACACCATCGCTAAATCGAAAACAACAAAATGGGCAAACCAAAATGAAACAATCGTAAAGGATAAAACCACGCTACTACACAAACATGATACACATACGCGAACTCAAGAATTACACTTGCGATCGCTCTCATTCTAGAAGTCACAAGGTCACATCATCCTTGTAGAACACCAACGCACAACCCTTGATCAATAACAAGTTACACAAACGTAACTGAACTGCGATACACTACTCATCCTAGGGCTTATATGACGACTTGACCATAACTCACTAGCCCAAAACCAACAATCTCGCATACTCTAATCAATTCAATGCTCGATATCTAAACCATGTTGCTTCACTTCTATGCATAAGATGCCAACCGTAAAACAACTTGGTTAATCCTCAACTTTACAATCACTCAAAATGGATACGTTCAAAGCGTACACCCATCAAGACACCTTGCAACATCAGCTTCATCAACTCGAAGAATCACTCTCTCATTCTCGATTGATCAACGTCCATGGTCCTCCGAAATACACAACATAGTTTGACCTCTCCAAATCTTCCAAATATTTCACTTGTGAAACTTGACGTATACACTTGACTTCAACGAAGTCGTCCCTTATAACAATTCAATTCCCAAAGTATATAAGTAATCACTATTCTCGCACCGTCGCAACGATCAATACACAGGTTTCTTACGAACCACCTTCGTTTCTCTCAAAGTGGTAACTTAGACCAAAACACTTTATCAAGAACTCAACCCATCAACGTCATCTCATACTCGACTTACAACTCGTCGGACTTAGAACCATAACATCAATTTCTATGGGATTCAATCATGAACACCGTCGCGACCGACTTTAGTCACAAAACATCCTCCTTTATGAAACATCAATCATCTTAAGGTATCTATGGCTACCAATCCATAAACCGTTAAAACTTATCTTAGTCGTAATCTAATAATCCACCGCGACTATTAGTATCCAACAAAATCCATATGTTAGTAGTGAACAAATCCTTAATTGGACTTAATCTCAACAATTGTTCCAAAACAAACATGCAACATTCTTCAATATAACAAATCCCAAATAAGATATTCTTGGTTATCCTGCGACATCAGCTTACTGAACTCAACACCAGACGAAATCTCTCTATAGATCACACTTAAACTTGAATTATCTTCAACAATTCCAATCTCCTCGTCGCTAACATCTGCACCTATAAGGTTCCAATGAGCACAACTGCATCAACCTCTAACTCATACGTCCGACAATTTTTCCTTATGAAAATCAAATCGCTCCAAGGTAGTAATACTCTTTTTCCAACTCTATGTCAAAATACATCTTAAGTCCAAAATTAAATATCACCATACGCCGCACAAGGTTCTCTAGTACAAAACAAGACTAAAATCAAAGCACTCGCTAACCTTTCCACTGGCTCAAACAAATTCGCTTCCCATTGCAAAGTCCAAATAACGGCTCAACCATCTCATGTCAAAGTGCTCACGATCAAAACCAACTTATAAAAAGATCTTCCGTCAAACTCACAATTTAACCATCCAAAACAAAGGAACTTCTAAGCTCTGAAATAACCCCTTGAAGTCTTCTACAAGATACAAAATAAATCTTCGCGGAACTGTCCAAAATATCACCGTCTAAGTCGCTTACATAAAGCACTCATGTCCAACAACAGTTTAAAACTCTATCCTTAGAATACTCAACATGCACCGATCTAATTTCACTACTGATAACGCAACGCTCGGATGCTTGACACAATCCCTTGACTTGATGTGAACCAATTAATATCCATAAATACGAAATAACTCTTACAGCTACTCATGAGAGTACTGTCCGAACATCTCAAAATCATACCTGACGCATTAGTCACACTAATGACATCAGCAGTTACTCGCCAGGACCATACATTATCTTGAAAAAGCATAGTCTAAACATCTTCAGCGCTCACACTAACTCGTAGACAGCCAGACTTCGCATCGATCTCACTAAACGCAAAAATTCCAAATGACTGATTTATCCAATTATCAATCCTTAGAAGTAGATACTTGCCCTCAATATCCACTTCGTTCCTTGACTACAAACAAGACACCAACTCGGGTAACCTTTGCTCTTCTCGAACAACACAACGGTAGCTCTCCATGGTGACCTGCTCGAATAAACAACTCTGCTCAACCAATTCTCAAGTTGACTCTTCAACTCTAATTCAGAAGCAAACATCCCTTAAGGATACCTCGACTCACAACTAGTTCCGGAAACTCAATCCATCAAACTTCTCCTCGCACTACAACGGTAATTCACCCACATCTTTACAAAAGGCTTCGGAAGAATCACAACAAGAAGCTCGCTTGCCAAAATCTTGTTTCTCATCACAATCCAAATTCGCTCACAACTCAAGTAACCATGCACCTCCTTGTGCAAACACATCTGCTTCATACACTATCAAGCTGGCAAGACAATTTATCCCAACCAACACAATTCCCGACTACTATCAACAAGAGATTAAGGATGATCAGTCCCTCAATTTGTCAATAGACAGTCGACAATCATGATGGTGACATAAACCATCTCTACCAAACTACAACAACGTCTTCAAACTTACTCTTCAAGCTACTAAAGCGTAACACTGCTTAAGGCTCCAACTCCCAGCCACAAGCTCCACCAAGAAGTAAAACTTCTCCCCCCACTTGTTTCAAACTCATCTCTGCAGACAAACAATTTGAAACAAGCAAGTACCGACAATGTTTCACACACATGTCGCATACAACAAGATTAAACACACTAATAATTTGGTTGACAGACCGACCTGCTGTGATACCACTAATGTAACACCCCAATTCTACCCAAGGTTTTATATACAAAAATCAGAGTAATTTAAAATTTCATAAAGTAAATATTGAGGCGTCACACCTTCAAAAACAACTCGCATTAAACAGTTTATTTTAAAGCATAAGTCTCGGATACATAGCATTGCTGGGGAACATAAAATGATTCATAAACCTCAAAACATCTTCTTTATTAAACTTCCTTAATAAATCATGTTTTCATAAAGTATGATTCCTATACATAAAGGAAAACAACAAAAGAACAACAACAAGACAACATAGTAATTCCCCCCGAGTGCTACGTATCAGAGCGACACCGACTCGACTAATAGCAGCTATAAACTCCGTCTTCATAACCTGCACGTTACCAATATATAGGTAACGGTGAAACAAGTAAAGGGTGAGATACTCCAAAACATATAATTAAAGGCATGATAAAATATGTATATATATAGTGTCGGAATTATAAAGGGTATAGATTAATAAGTGCAATTCCAACACATAATCAAAACTCACTTACTTCACTAGTAATCCTATTGTGTGTGATCTACACTTTATCACCCTAACCTCATCGGCATAAACGTCACAACAACACATAAACTTCCATCACCACGAAAATCGTCACGAGCTAATACATCACTAATTAACACGGCAGTCTTAAACAACAACATCAATCAACAACATTAAATAATGCTAATAATATAAGCAACACAAACAAATCATCACAAATTGGCTAAAGCCCATCTTCGCTTTTGGCATAAAGCCCATCATCACAACATCATCACAAACATCATCACATCATATATCATCACAATTCAATATCATCCATCAATCAACAAAAACCCAACGCCAAACAACTCAAACATAAACATAACAGACTCCATGAGACACAACTATGTTATGCATGTGGTACCCATCGCTTTGTCCGTAATTAGGGGCACTTGGCATAAAGCTGATCTTCACTCGGCATAAAAGCCATCATCGCTTGGCATAAAAGCCTCTTCGCTTGGCATAAAAGCCCTCTTCGCTTATGCAATGTATGTGACTCGACAATAAAACAACACTGTTAGTGTTTTTAAGTTGTCATTATGTTTGGTAAAACTAGGCTTTAGCAATGTCATGATGGATGTCATGACATTCAGAGATTGAAGATAAATCCTACCTGCTAAGGATGTTAAAAGACACCGAAGCTAAAGTCATTGGAAATTAGAAACAGATCGATGTCATAATGATGTTATGACATTCAGGTGACATTCTGCTCGCAGAACTGCTTGTTCCCGAGATTTTTCGGAAGTTTGTTGAGTCGCTAAATATTGTTTTGTTATTAGAAAGCATGCTCACGTGGCTGCTAGGTTAAACTTAATTAAACCTAAATTGGTTATTGAAAAGACCATGTTTTTAGGAATAAATTAAGTGAACCCTAGCTATCTTTATGGAAGCCCAAACAAGTTTCGGGATCGCTTCTATAAAAGGAAAAGAACCCTTACAACTGTCGCCTTTGAATGTATTGAAGAGATAGCAACTTGTGTTTGTGTCTCGTTAGGATTTGTAACAGTTGGTATTGTGTAATTCTAGTTTCTCTTGTGAGCCAAGCAACTATCAATTGATAAGTGCATTGGACTAGGATTTACTGTAAGGGTAGTTTATCACTCAAAGCTTTAAAGCACGAGTGTTTGTCTCTTGATTGAAGCTTTGAAGCAAGATCAAGATATTTTATTGAAGTGTGTCTTCACAATTCAATTAGTCAATAGGTTGATATCACTGTGATTGAGGGGAGTGAGTAGGAACTCATATCTAAGTAGGACTTAGGTAAAAGGGTCATTGGGTAGTGATTAAGTGAGAAGGTCACAACCGTGTGTTGGTGTAGGGTCTTCGAATTGATACGCTAATAGTGAACTTTCTCCACGGCTTGGTAGCCCCGGATGTAGGTTTGTTGAACCGAACCGGTGAACAACTTATTGTGTTATTTCTTTCTGCGCATCGTGTGAATTGCTAGCATAGTGTCGAATCGTGTCATAACATTCTCTGTGACATCAAGTATCTGCTGCCAGGAATTTCAATTGGTATCAGAGCAAGCACCCTGCTTGTTATTTCTGGGTGAGATCTAGGGATAATAGTTTCTGGCGTAATGGATAAAGAAGGAGGATTTGGAGGAAGACCACCTATTCTGGATGGGTCTAATTATGATTATTGGAAGCCTTGTATGGTTGCCTTCTTAAGATCAATGGACATTAAAGCTTGGAGAGCTGCTGATAAAGGATGGAAACATCCCACCAAGCTTGAGAAAGATGGCACTACTGTCTTGAAACCAAAGGAGGAATGGAGCAAAGAGGAAGAAGAGCTAGCTCTTGGGAACTCTAAAGCATTGAATGCTCTGTTCAATGGTATTGACAGGAACATCTTCAGATTAGTCCATCAATGTGAGCTGGCCAAGGATGTTTGGGACACTCTCAGAACTACTCATGAGGGAACATCCAAGGTGAAGATGTCAAGACTTCAGATGCTCACTACCAAATTTGAGAATTTGAAGATGAAGGAAGATGAGAATATTCATGAATTTCACATGAATATTTTGGAAATTGCCAATGCCTCAGGAGCACTTGGTGAAAAGATGTCCAAGAGAAGGCGGTGAGAAAGATTCTCAGATCCTTGCCTAAGAGATTTGCAATGAAAGTCACTGCAATAGAAGAGGCTCAAGACATCAACACCTTGAAGGTTGAAGAACTTATTGGATCCCTTATGACTTTTGAGATGGGAATCAGTGAAACTGTTGACAAGAAAAACAAGAGCATAGCACTTGTATCCAACATTGAAGAAGGATGCAAGGTGGAAGATGAAGAGAAGATATCCAAGCTATTGCCATGCTTGGAAGACAGTTCAACAAACCGATCGGAGGATTGATCCAAAGTCAAGGTCAAATGTCAAGGACATTCCATCGACATTAGCGATCTTATGACTCAAGAAGATCCAAGTCAAGGAAAAAGGAAGTCAAGGCAAGAAAGTCCAATGTCATGAATGTGAAGGATTTGGACATATTAGAGTGAATGTCCCACCTTTCTAAAGAAACAAAAGAAAGGAATGGTCGTCACTTGGTCCGATGGTGATTCGGAAGTGAATCGAGGAAGAAGGTGCCAAACTTGTCACCGCTCTCTCGGAATGTACAACTCGATATGGATTCTAGTGATGAGGAAGTGACATTTGAAGAACTTGTGAAAACTACAGAAGTCGTGTATAAAAATGGTGAAGCATGTCGCAAAATGAGGAGCAAAAGTCGATTGAGAAGTTGGAAGAGAATGTGAAGTTGAAGGTCGAGAAGAGGAAAACACACCACTATAAATCACCTCAATAGTGATATTGTTATCTGAATTCCAAACTTGATCGATGTCTAAGTCTCAAAATGTTGACATCCGTGCGATAAGTTGGAAGAAATTCTTGACTTGACGAATGCGTGAAATAAGCATGGTCTAGGATATGTGGTGAAAAGCAACCTGTTGGTGACATTAAGAAGAAGAGACATAGGAAAACAATGTCAAAGTGTCACAATCCAAAAACAGAAATGTGTCCGCTCAGCTATGTGATCGCAAAGAGATTTGCAAATAACCGTGAATGGAACAAACACGGAAGTCAATGACAAAGAAGATGTCATACCACACGTTGAGCAGTGCGCCACGTGGTATATGAAGACTAAGAAGTTTGTCTATAACAAAAGGAAGAATGACCTAATAGACCAATGTCAAAGCAGATGTCACAACATTGGGTGCAACATCAAAATCATAGAAACATGAACAAACAGTTTCAAAGATGGAGATGTCATTATTGTGGAAGGTTTGGTCACATAAAATCTTTCGCTACAGACTTCATGGATATCCTAATCAAGGGTCTTATGTGAAGCCTAAAACCAATAGGTATCATACTCAACAAGGAAGAAGAAGATCGCTGTCTCGGTAGCTAACACTTCTCTTAGTGTGTCTACCAAGAAAGATTGGTACTTTGACAAGGTGTTCCAAGCACATGATCGGAGAAAGAAATCTTCTTAAAGATGTTAAACCTCACTCTGTCGGTTTGTTGATTTTGAGATGGGGCTAAAGGAGAAATCAAAGGTATTGGAAACTCAAACCGGTCCAAGTTCCAAACCCGAATGAAGTGTTCTTGGTAAAAGGTTTGACTGCAAATCTCATTAGCATAAGTCACCTATGTGATATGGGTCTCACACCAACTTCACTAAGTCCGAATGTCTTGTAATCAATGATGATCAAGTAGTGATTATGAGAGGAGTCGATCAAAGGACAATCGCTACAAGTGGGAATCAAAGCACCACTGTCCTCTATGAGTCCCACGACAAAGATGAAGAGGAAGTAAAGTTGTTGCAGCAAGTATCCGTCATCCACACCTCGGAAGCATGAAAAGGATCGGTTTCATAGGGAGTCAAGGATACCAAGATTGGTCATAGACAAAAGGAAAATGTGGTAAGTATAGGAACAGAAGTCGAATGTCACTCTCCATGTCTAGACACCGACCACTTGTAAGGTACTGAAGCAAAGTACTAGGATCTCGCATGAAAGGATAACCAAGTGTCTTATTGTCAAAAGATACATGAGAGGAGTCCTGAATGAAACTCTTCCAGTCAGAGGGAAAAAGATCATGGTGGCATCCGTCTATGTTAATAACATAGTATCCGAGGAATGTCAGACACAATAATGGAAGTCTCAACACATCCTTCACAGAGAAAATATGCAAGGAGGATTGTCAAGAGGATTGGGATGAAGAATGTCAGCCATAAAAGGACTCATGCTCCTACACACTTGAAGTTGTTCAAGAAAATAAGTGGAGAAAGTGTTGATAAATGCTTGTGTGAAAGCTCTTTTGAAGGATGGCTCATCTTGAGAAACCATCCTGTTTCTTGGGTCAGCAAGAAGCAAACCGTATTCTGTACAATGTTGAGACTTATCACATAGCAATGGTAGTAATTATTCTCGGATGATCCGGATGAAGCGATGTTGATCGAATACAATGTCATCTGTGATGTCATGACATTGTCGTGACACTTTTACTAAAGTGCTTGAGACTAGCCATTGAAATGTTAAGGGGCAAGTTGGGTAATTGTCCAAATGAGGAATTGTAGCAATTAACCTTGCATACAACAAGGAATGGAAAGGATCTTTTCTTCAAGTATTTATAAGTAGGTTATTTAAGTATTTTCCTCTTATTTTAAAAGGTCCAAGAATAGGAAGAGACTCTTCATATAATAGTTTCTTCTTTTGAAAGTATCATATTTCCTTCATCTAAAAGAAACTTTCAAAACCTCGCCATTCTCGCTCTCATTTCCTCAAAATCTTCCAAAGAAAATATGTCTTCATCATCTTCATTTTCTCAAAATCGGTTCATCATCTCCGCCATGGATGAAGTTAGGGCAAATCGATGACATGCATGTTGAAGCTCGAGAATCACTCCTCTGCCAAGAATGGCCTGACCCGAAAAGGTCAAGAAATTGCGTACAAGGAATGCAAGAAGGACGCAAGCATCACCTTCCGTAAGACTTGCACCATCCTCTTCTCATTCCTCGAAATGGTAAACACAGAGGAGTCTAGGGCGTGCATATAGCCATTGCTAGATTGGTAACCGGGATCCTCAATGAAGACCAACTGCTCGGGTTTCAATCCTCTAAATGAAAAGTCCGCTAGCCTTAGCTTAGCAGTTGATCCGATGTCACGAGAATGTCAAGACATCCGTGATCATGTTGATTCTCCGTCAAGAATGTTGTTGATCCTCATTAAAAATTCAAGTGAGCATGAATGATGCTTGTAATGAAACCCCCGCTAATGAAGATGTGATTTCGATGATGTTCTTGAGGAATCTTCATTAAGAGTATTTCGATGTCGACTATATCTCTGATAGTATCCTAGAAGAGACTCCAGAGAAACCAGTTTGTGATAATCTTGAAAAGTCTCCTGTTCAAGATTCTGAGAATTTGGATAAAACCCTTGTCATAGACCTAGATGAAGTGTTCTCAGACAATGACCTCATTGCCAATGTTAATCCTAGCATTGCAAAGAGGATGGTGAGAAGAAAGGAAAACAAGGCCTCCGAGCCCCGTCAAAGAAAAGGGTGTGGAAGATGTGCATAAGACGAAAAGTATTCCATATGGAACCTCTACAAAGAAATGTAGAGTAAAATCGCTGGGTGACTCTAGACAAAGAGAACACCTATTGTTAAAAGAGGAAGGAACTCGAATCATGGAGTCCGATCATGACTCTGAGTTTGATGTTGAGGAGAATGTCACTGACATACCTTCAAGAAAGAAGCCAACTCTTGGAAAACTTTCCAAGGTGCCTGAAGTGGCAATTGATAACATCTCATTCCATCATCCTGAAAGTGCTGGAAGGTGGAAGTATGTTTGCTTAAAGAGGGTTGCACTAGAAAGAGAGTTGAACAAGAGTGCTTTAGAATGCAAGGAGATTGTTAACTCGATTAAGGAGGCGGGACGATGAAATGAAGAAGCTCTCAAATTATGAAGCTTTGGTGAGAGAGTTTATTGTCAATCTCACAAGTGACCGTGGGGATAGGAATTCGATGACTACCAAACTGTATGAGAGGGAGGAAAGTCGTTTCTCCAAATGTGATCAACAAATTTCTGGGTAGATCTGATAATACTCAGCCAGAGCTGGAGGAAACTGACAACAAGATTTGTCAAACCATCACTGCAAATCAAGTCAGACAGTGGCCTCTAAAGGGAAAACTCTCAGCAAGCAAGTTGAGTGTTAAATTTGCCATCCTACATAAGATAGGAGCTGCTAACTGGGTCCCAACCAATCACAAGTCAACTATCTCCATTGGATCGTATTTATATATGCAGTAGGTACTTAAGCTGCATTTGACTATGGATCCTACATCTTTGATCAAACTCTCAAGCATGCTGAAAGCTATGCAATCAAGGGACCTATAGCCTTTCCCTCCCTACTGTATGGAATTATCACTGACCAATTCCCTGATATTCTAGCTGAAGAGATCAAAGAAAGAGCTTACGCCCTTGGCTTCCACTACAAAGCTCCAAGGGAAGCATGTCCCAGACATTGTCATGACATCTGCTGAGACTTCAGCTGTCAAAGAAAATTCTCAGAAGGCAAATGTCATTGCTGTGCTAAGAGCAACTTGCAAGGAACTTGAAGCAAGAAAGCAAAGTCTGGAAGAGCTGATCTCTCAACTAGAGCAGGACACAGAGGTTGAGGATGAAGAGAAAGCTGATAATGATGCTATTGGTGATGCTGAAGATGATGATATTCAGATGGCTGGTGCTGAAGAAGGTTCTGAAGATGCTTCCTTCCATAGTGCTTCTTCTGGAGAAGAAAGCACTTGAGATATTGCTCCTTGCCCCTGTTGCTGCTGTTTTGTCAACTCTCTTGTTATTTTTTTCTTGTTTTTTTTTGTGCTTCTTTTTGGATGATTGTAAACATTGACAGATGTGTATCCCTGTATACCAATGCTGATACTTAATTATTTGGTATACTGTTTTGGTAATCGCTTTGATTAAAAGTTTGGGGAACTTGTATTGTTTCCTTTGGCCTTTATGGCTAAAGGGAGAAGAACTCGTATAACGAGTATGGGACTTTGGGGAAATTGTATGCCTCTGTTTAAATTTTGTATATGGGGCAATTGTGGGAATTGTGGGATTTTGTATGGGTAGAATTTATCTTCTCTAAGTTCTAGTTACTTAAAGCTTAGGAAAGCTTAGGAAAGCTTAGAACTAGTTTATTGTCTTCTCACGATAGGTTCTACGATGTGTTAGGTAGTTTTAGCCAAAATGTGCCAAAGGGGAGTTTGTTAGTGTTTTAAGTTGGCATTATGTTTGGTAAAACTAGGCTTTAGCAATGTCATGTGGATGTCATGACATTCGAGATTGAAGATAAATCCCACCGCTAAGGATGTTAAAAGACACAATCGAAGCTAAAGTCAGTTGGAAATTAGAAAGATCGATGTCATAATGATGTTATGACATTCAGTGACATTCGCTCGAGAACTGCTTGTTCTAGATTTTCGAAGTTTGTTGAGTGCTAAATATTGTTTTTCCGTTATTAGAAAGCATGCTCACGTGGTTAGGTTAAACTTAATTAAACCTAAATTGGTTGTTGAAAAGACCATGTTTTTAGGAATAAATTAAGTGAACCCTAGCTATCTTTATGGAAGCCCAAAACGAAGTTTCGTGGATCGCTTCTATAAAAGGAAAAGAACCCTTACAACTGTCGCCCTTTGAATGTATTGAAGAGATAGCACTTGTGTTTGTGTACTTTTAGGATTTGTACAGTTGGTATTGTGTAATTCTAGTTTCTTTGTGAGCCAAGCAACTATCAATTGATAAGTGCATTGGACTAGGATTTCTAAGGGTAGTTTATCACTCAAAGCTTTAAAGCACGAGTGTTTGTCTCTTGATTGAAGCTTTGAAGCAAGATCAAGATATTTTATTGAAGTGTGTCTTCACAATTCAATTAGTCAATAGGTTGATATCACCGCGTGATTGAGGGGAGTGAGTAGGAACTCATATCTAAGTAGGACTTAGGTAAAAGGGTCATTGGGTAGTGATTAAGTGAGAAGGCGCCAACCGTGTGTTGGTAGGGTCTTCGAATTGATATCGCTAATAGTGAACTTTCTCCTGGCTTGGTAGCCCCGATGTAGGTTTGTTGAACCGAACGGGTGAACAACTTATTGTGTTATTTACTGCTTTCTGCATTTACTGTGTGAATTGCTAGCATAGTGTCAGATACTGTGTCATAACATTCTCTGTGACATCAAGTATCTGCTGCCAGGAATTTCAAACACAACACAAACACACCATCATCGCTCGTCAAAATTGGCATAAAGCCCACATCGCCATAACTTATCCAAAACAAGATAAATATATCATCGCATTATAATTGCATTGAGCAAACATCGCTAATAAATTCACCAAAAGTCATGCATTCACAAATCGGAAGCATATATTAACAACATCAATTTAATCATCACATCATCATGTACAAAACATATATCATCGCATTGCATATCAACAAGTATTCATTAATAAATACACTGTCGCAAATCTTACGTTTATTCGCACCGCATCATTATTAATTAATTCACTAAATTCCGAAAATGGGAAAATAGTCAAACACCTATGATCCACGAAAACCATTCCTAACAATGGTATTAATCATAGCAACGCCGCAACCGGATTGTCCATACGCTTCTAAACCCACTACAACAAATCAATCAATTGAACCGTAATTAAGTCTATTTCGGTCATCTCTCAAAAACTCGCAACTTCTAGAAACAAACCTCATCACTACATTCCACACGTCAAACTTAGCTAGCACATCAATTTTGAATTCGAGCAACTTGTTCGTCGTCGATTTTACCGAAATCGGAAAATCGGAACACAATCGGGTCCCAAAGGAAACACGAAAAATTAGAATTTTGAGGCTACAGGAGCATCAACACGGGTCCCGTGCGACCGTGTTGAAAAGCCATCGAAAACACAAAATGCCCAAGATGGCATCAACACGGGCACTGTGTGAATCAACACGGCCCGTGTTGATTGGCCGCACTAGCCAAAATTACTGAGGAAACACGGCCGTTAATCAACACGCCCGTGTTGATGGACTGTGAAAACTTCATCTTTTGGGTTTTCTCATTCTTCTACCATGGTTTTCTTTCCCATTTCAATACTCTTAATTCTACAAGCTAACACCTAATACATCCACAAACCATACTCCTAATCCAACTCTTCTAAACCATTCCAACAATCAACCAACAAAACCCATAAATCAACCTATCCATTTTCCCCCCAAATCCAAAACATAAACATCAAAACCTAACAATATGAGATGGAGAATCAAACCCTTACCTCAAGATATTGGATGATCCAAGATGATTCTTACAAAGCTCAATCTACAAGCTAGCTCATGATCTTCCTCCTCTTCTCTTGCTTTCTTCTCAAAACCCTTTCCTTTTCTCCATGTTTCTATTCTTGGCTTCTTTTCCAAATGGGAAGAAAATGAGGAAATGTGGTTTATAACTATGTTTGCTTACTAGCTCCCCCTCTTGCCCTTGTTTGGCTTTGGTATGTTGAATGGAAAGAAAATAAGGAAAGTGTTTGGATGGAAAGAAAATGAGGAAAGTGGTTTTGTAATAACCTTACTAGTAAACTAAGGTGTAAACCCAATCCTTCCCAATTAATCCTCACACTCTAATTTATTAATATAATTAATTCAATCAATTAAAATAATTCCGGGGAATTAAATATCGGATCCGAATAATATTTTACCGAACCGAACTCAACATCGCCAGATAAATTAATTAATATGAATATTCTCGTCGCGAGATAAATATCGATCGGTAATTTGAAAGTATTAATATAATATAATTAAAAAAGGTGTTATAAGTCCCACACACTTAGATTCACTTCACACACAATCGCGTTGCATGTTTACACACTTTTGGTAGATTTTTGCTCTTGAATATTTGGGGTTTCTTTGTATGATGTAAACGAAACATTAAAATATTTAGCTACTGACTTTTGTGTCATTTTATTCTTTATTTGTAACTTCCTCTAAGTCTAACTATTCGCACAATTAGCTCTTCGTATGCTTTTAGGACTAGTTTCGACCTAGTTTATGAATTAACTTTGTATGTGTATGTTTATAATGATGTTTGATGTTTGTTAAAGGTTTGTATAAACTTTGTAAATGAATGTTGTGTCTACTGATCTCACTTCACATGACACTTTATATGAACATCATTCACTTGATTACACATGTTCTCCTCCTTCTTCTTCTTTTCTTTAGCACTTGTTGGTGCTTAGTTTGTGTGCTTTGCAGAGCACTTTACTTGATTCTACCTTCTTCTCACTTGGTTTTCTAACCAAGATGATTGATTTTATAGTTTCCCCTTAGGTTTACTCGATTAGGTTAGTTATCGAGTTTAGACATTGAGTTAGACATCCATGCATGATAACTTTAGGTAGATCCCTCCCCTTGTTTATACCCTAAACTTAGGATCAACTTTGTATGATAACATTAGGATTAGAAATAGGTTAGTCTCCAGCCATTTTCCTTTATCCTTTGCATCCTTCAAATTACAATCTTGCTTTGTCAAGTGCATAAAACACTCTAATAATATGAAACTTTTCTAAAGTAAAAGATACATACCAATTAGTTTTAGGGTGTTTCGTCGTCCTGCTTGTTGTTTCTCATCATCTTTGCCATCCGTCTTCGATGTTTCTTCATCTCATCTTTTGATGCTTCATCGTCTGCTTTGTTGATGTTTGTCATCCCGCGTGTCTCGTCATCTCGTCCTCGATGTTTTCATCCGTCTATAGTCGGCGTTACGTCATCATGGAGGTGTTTCGTCATCGTGTTGTTTCTTCGCTAATTTAAAAACACAAACCAACCAAAACAAGTGAGCGAACTACGGGCGACTTTCCCATTGCACGGGAATACGTAGGCATCTGTCATGAGCTAGATCGAGCAACCTTTGTAAATATTTCCTTCTTTCCCGTGTTTTCTTTTTTTTTTCTTTTTTTTTTTTTTTTTCTTTTTCTTTTGCATACATTATACGGATATAGTTTTACCTTTACACCCATTAGATAGGAAGTAAAAGGATACCATAGAGTACTACGGCGGTGCTAATCCTTCGGTAATGATTTTACCCGATCTCTCGGTTGCAAGACCGTGATTTCTCCATTTCAGTTAACTCGATGTTTACCTTTCCCTCTGGTGGGATAAAACGCGTTCGATGGCGACTTCATTGATATATAGTTATATCCTTTGATTTTTCGGTGTTTTGGACTTCCTTTGGGACAATTGACCTATTCTGGTTTTGTCGATCCTAGCTTTTGTTTTCTTCTTTTAGGTGTTTTATTGTTTTGTTTATTGCTTTATAGCTTGTTTTTATTTGTGTATATATACATTTTGCATGCATGCTATATTATGCGTTGTTGTTTTGTTTTGTGGGTGGGAGTTACAAAGAGGTGTCGTGACATATAGGATAGACGAATGTTCATTTCTGCATCCCGTGATGTGTGAGGAGGCATGAAGTACCAAACTCAAACGGGGTTCGATTGATGATTTCGCCCTATACCCTTTGTGTAGCAAGTGCTTGATAAAGAATCATCGACTGCTATCATTAGATACCCGTTGTGTCTAGAATCACCCGTGAGGTTGGGTTGGGAGTACAGATCTTGACTTATGTTAATTGAGTTCTTTGGTTATTGGTTCATCACCTATGGTATTCTTTCATCGATTTAAATAATGTTCGAAATGGAGCTTGGGTCCTATTGCATTCATGAAACATTTTACAAACTACATTCATCTTTTAACATACATGTTTTATCATTTCGGGATCACTAGTCTCCGAGTCGTTATTGGGCCCCGCTAAAAGATGGATACTGAAAAGAAGACTAATTACAGACATCACCCAGTGTACAAGTTCCCCGCGCCAGCTCTTGAGAGTTTGATTTTGTTGGCCAAGAGGTCCCCTCCTGAGGTTGTTGTTGAGTTTACCAAAGACTATGGAAGGATTTTGTCATATTTGAAATACCCTCTCAGTGGATACCATGAAGATGGTCTTAAAGCTTTGTTCCGCTTCTACGATCATGAGTTAAGATGCTTTGTGTTTCCGCATTATCATACTACCTACCTTAGAAGAATATTCGATCTTTTAGACATTCTAGTGCTTCATCAAGTACCTTTTCACATTGCTATGGGGAAACCTAACGATGATCGGTGGTTCTTGCCTTGTTCTTAGAAGTCGGTGATTTCAAATAATGCCGAAAAAGGGTGAAAGGTTTTCATTTAGGATTTCTGAGAGAAGCTAATGCTAAAGCTGCGAAGTTTGATTGGAGAGGTTTCAATGCCATCTTGGCTTGTTGTATTTATGGCATGGTCTTATTCCCAAATGAGCCCAAGTTCATTGATGAGAATGCTATCACTTTGTTTATTCAGAAGAATCCTGTTCCAACCCTTTT
The DNA here is from genome assembly GCA_021764765.1 of Vicia sativa. Taxonomy (NCBI): domain Eukaryota; kingdom Viridiplantae; phylum Streptophyta; class Magnoliopsida; order Fabales; family Fabaceae; genus Vicia; species Vicia sativa. The sequence continues at coordinate 83,483,094 of CM038794.1, read as the reverse complement.
GGGAGATCTGTATCATTTCATTCATTCGAAGAGTTACAAGGGAAAAGGTGGATTGGTCCATTGTTGTGCTCCACTCTTGTATCAATGGTTCCAAAGTTTTCTCCCTCTTGTCGGTGTTTTTGTGGATACTCAGCATACTATGAGGTGGGTTCGTCGCCTGATGGCTCTCAAATCTCAGGATATCAGTTGGTACATACATGTTGTGACTAAGGCGGGTAGAGAAAGTATAATTGTTCGTTGTGGAGAGTTCCCTAATGTACCTCTCATAGGTATACGAGGTGGCGTCAACTATAATCCATCCCTTGCTTTGAGACAATTGGGGTATGCTCTGATAGGCCCTCCTAGTGAAGAGTATGTGCGAGAGACTTTGTGTTTTGACATGCCAGATGTTACCGGATCTTTGGATAGAGTCATTCAAGCTTGGAATAGAATTTACCTTGAAGGAGGATAGTTCTTCGCCAAGAAAGATCCCACAGCTTATGCATAATTCGTCCAGTAGATTGAAGGAAGAAACAAAGATCGACAATGGCCTTCTATTACCGAAGTTGCACCTTTCCACCCTCAAGTTACTAATGTTCCAAACGCTGTATCCAAAGGAGATTATGAGCGAGTGTGTGCTCAAAACCGCCTTCTGCTAGAAGAACAAAAGACTCTAACAGTGAGATGTTTGGTTGCTACCCAAGAGAAGAATCAGTTGGGTCATAAGCTCAAGAAGTTTGAGGGAGAGACGTCTGACGCTGCAAGAAAGAGATCTAGGTTTGGAGGGGAAGTGATGTCATTGGAAGATCACATGAGAGCTATAGCAGAGATTGAGAAGAAAATTAAAGATTCCAAGGTTGAATTGGAAAGAAAACATAAAGCAAAGATCAGAAGCCTAGAGAAGAAGATTCTAAAGGAAACCACTCAGAGAGCAACATTTGAAGATCAGCTCAGAGAGAAGGATGTTCAGCTATCTTTGGCAATAGAAGAAATTGGACAGCCCAAGATCCAGTTGGGAATTCAGGAGTCCGCATGCTTTCCTATGTCAGATTTTTAGGCTTATTATTTTGTCTTATGTTTGAAAAAAAGAATCACCATCAGGCTTGTTGATGGGTTTCCATTCCTTTACATTTTATTGTCAGAATCTTTAGCATTTCTGTTTGTATTATTGTTGAAGTACTTTGTGGAACTATTTGTATCTTTGCTTCTCTTATTTTAATGATATTTGGTTCAATCGGTGTTCGTCACTTCATCTTGTGCTATTTCCCAAAAAAACTTGGATACGAGTATTAGAATCCTGGAAATATATAAACATGTCATTGCATGCATTGCATAAATATTCATGCATATACATACCTCATGCATAACAGGTTTCTGGTTGGTGTTCTTATTCTGACTTTACCTTTATTATCAGAGGGTTCAAGACGACAATTCACTGTTACTCTACCCGAGGCAATTTTCCGAGACAGATGGAGCAAGTACAAGCAGAGCTTGCTGAGCTAAGGATCCAGATGGCTACACAAATGACTCAGTTCATGGAAGCAATCACAAATTCAAACCGCATACAGGATGAGTTGATTGCTCTTGTCAACAATCAAGTTCGTAACCGGGTTGATGCTGAGAATCAGGGGCTGTTTGCTGATGTTTCTGTTGGGCAAGATAATGTGCAAGACCAGGCTTTCGTGAATCTTCACGGACCTCAAGGAAATCCTTTTGATCTTTGTTGTGCTAACCAAGGGAAGTTTCCCCCGCCTCCAGGCTCCCAGCTTGTGGGGAATCGTAGGGGTAATCTAGTTATTGTGAGGGGTCATCAGGATCATGACTATAAGTAGGATGAAGATGGTTTTTCTGTGCATTCTGACCCAGACTTCCCTATTGAAGACAGGAGGTACCGTCAGTTAGAGGAACGTTTGAAGGCTATTGAAGGAGAAGGTATCTTTGGCATGGATGCTAATGACCTTGGATTGGTATCATGGGTGAAGGCTCCCCCAAAGTTCAAGCCTCCGGTGTTTGAGAAATACAATGGGTCGTCGTGTCCAGTGACTCATGCCACTGCCTACTTCAGGAAGATGTCAGTTCATACTCACGATCAAAGGTTGTTGATTCACTATTTCCAGGATAGTTTGACTGGTGCATCCTTGGAATGGTATATGAAGTTGGAAAGGACCCACATTCGCTGCTGGAATGACTTGGTTCGTGCTTTTGTTAAGCACTATCATTACAACAAGGATCTGGCGCCTAATCGTACCCAATTGCAAAGTTTATCACAAGGCCCGAATGAATCTTTCAAGGAATATGCGCAGAAATGGCACGAGTTGGCTGCAAGAGTTCAACCTCCTTTATTGGAGAGAGAACTAATTGACATGTTTATGAATACTCTACAAGGGTCTTTCTACGATCGTATGATCGGGGCTACATCTGTAGGGTTTGCTGAATTAGTAATGGCAGGAGAGAGAATAGAGGCCGGAATGAAAACAGGAAGGATTCATGTTGGTGGTTTGGGAACTCCTTCGAGTGGAAGTAAGAAGCCGTTTGTTGCTCACCTCAAGAAGAGAGAGGGGGAAACCAGTTTCGTTCATGCTTACGAGAGAAGAAATAGAAGACAATATCCACAACAGATCAATACTATGTCTATTCCTGCAAATGCTCCTCAACAGCAGCAACCACAACAAGCCAAACAACAGAACTCCCTGAGGCAAAACAACAATTGTTAGTGTTTTTAGGTTGGCATTAATTTTGGTAAAACTAGGATTTAGCAATGTCATGATAGATGTTATGACATTCAGAGATTGAAGATAAATCCTACCTGCTAAGGATGTTAAAAGACAGCTCTAACCGGAAGCTAAAGTGTCTGAAATTACTGAACATCGATGTCATAAGATGTTATGACATTCGTGTGACATTCTGCTGCAGAATGCTTGTTCTGAGATTTTCGGGAAGTTTGTTGAGCTGCTAAATATTGTTTTTGTTATTAGAAAGCATGCTCACGTGGCTGCTAGGTTAAACTTAATTAAACCTAAATTGGTTGTTGAAAAGACCATGTTTTTAGGATTAAATTAAGTGAACCCTAGTGTAACACGGTGAACTGACTTTGTTAGGATTTTGTATCGCAAATGTGCGGATAGCAAGAGTCGCCACCGACTTTTATTTTTATCCAATTAAGGGAAGGTAAAAGTACAGAAAAAGACCTTCGTTTAGATTTTGAGTAAGGGAGAAGGTTATGGAAAGGGAAGGTATTAGCACCCCTTTCCATCCGCAGTTTATTCTACGGGCTCTTAGTTGCTCTAGATCACTTTTTTAAAATTGCTTTCTGTGTGTTTGACAAAAATGTTTTGAAAAGGCATTTCGCTTTGACTTTGTAATGACTCATGTAGGAGTGTATACAAAGTGTTCGGAAATGTTTCGTTTTGAAAAGAGTTTGAACTTTGAAAAAAGTGTGAGGTGTGAAAAGCATTTGGTTTAGAGCAAGCAACTAAAAGACTTAGTTACCCACTCAAAATTGGTCGTTTTCGTACTTCTACGTTCCTTTAGAATAGCGCTAGCCGTACCATTAGTTAGTAGGTATCTCCATTCGTTGGATGTAGACGGGACATTCGAAGGGACATCGTATGGTCATAGAAAGCAACTTGTAGGAAGTATCCTAGCACATTCGAAGGGACTATCATCATTTTTCGTAGGCGACAATCGAGGGTCAAGATCATGTATTCGGAGGCGACATCGTGGGTCTTATGATCTTTGTATCGAAGGGACTATGATGATTTGTTTTGAAGGCAACGGTGCTAGAATACCTCTACGTTCGAGGGACATGACCATTTGTGATTCGCAAAGGCAACGAGAGAGAATTACCCTAAGGGGTGCGTGTGTGAAAGAAGTGTGTTGATTTCAAATATTTTATCTTGCAAATTAGTGGGCTATGTCCGTTATTATCTTTTCATACACGCCTAGTTAGCAATTTATAGGGTGCGGAAATTAAAATGCGGAATGTAAAGATGCGGAAAGGTAAATCCTACGCTATTACATGGCTTTGGAGCAGATACATAATTTAAAAAAATGCGGAAAATAAAGATCCTAATTTAAACTATTACATCCCATAGACAGTTACATTATTTGAAAAAAAATAAAATGATAAAAAACGTCTGAATCGGATCAACCTGTAAAGGAATGAGAAATCGGAAAATACGATATGAATCGAACAAGAGAAAAAATGTTAGAAAAATGCAAATTTTTATATGATAAAATTATTACATGCCGGAAATAATATAAATATGCTAAAATAAATTTTTGGGATTTTTTAGATGCAATTTAATAATTTAAAACTAATTAAATGTGATTTAAATGCAAAATTATGAATAAAAATAAATATGCATGCAAAATTGTATTTTTTAATTTATTAAATTAAATAAAGGTTTTCTGAAATAAATGCAAAAAGAAAAATAATTTTGACAATTTTTTTAATGCATAAATAAAAATATGAAAAGAAATTAAATGATATGCAAAATATTAAAATAAAGAAAATATGAAAATAATATGAAAATATGCAAGTTTGTAAAAGAAAAACCAAATCCGGTGCCAGTGAGGATCGAACTCATGACCCTGGAGAGCATCTATGCACAGTGAACGTCTTAACCACCACGCCATGTATGCAAGCGTGTTTGAAAGCTGGGCTGAGTGGATTACAACACGCGTCGTCCTTCCATTGCTTCGTCTCCGCGCCAAGAACTTCATCGTTCTCATTTGAATTCTGGGAACTTTGCGTCGGCCTCAGAGCGACGCTACAACCCCTGCAAATTCCAAAATCCAACATAGGCAATATAAATTCAATTCAAAGGCATGGTTCGATTAGATTCATCATTCTAAACATGATGGTAGTATTCGTTTTGTCCAATTTATCCTATTTCGTGGGATCCCAATTCGGTCCATGAAACCCTAGCTATGGCAAGTTTCGATTCCGGCCATGAAAATGCAATCAAACTATGCAGAAAGCTTGCAAACTTCCATCTAAACACAAAACAAACCACAAAACATGTTAAAAATGCATGAGAATTAAAATACGATTTTGGATTTTTCAAGAACAAACCAAACACGGATTTCACGATTCTGGATGGTTTGGATCAAAGTGAAGGTCTGAATCAATTCTGGAGATGTCAAGGAATGTGTTGGACACCTCAAAATTGATTGAAATCGACTGGAACTAGGGCTGACACTTGCTTGTGCACCACGGTTTTGTGAGCTTTGGAATAGGGTTTCTAGGGCAATTTTTCTGTTCTCTCTTGATAGGTATGCATCACACATTTATACTGGATGAA
>CM038794.1:83411759-83477709 GCA_021764765.1 Vicia sativa | reverse complement strand
AAATTGATTTTTTCTTCCATATGCATGCTATCACGAAATTGGTATGCTTTGGTGGGCTATCTTGGACCTCAAGTAAGATATAAACCAATCCATTTGAAAATATCTTATTTTCATATTTTATATGATTTAATTTTGAATTAAATGTTTAAAATTCAAAGATAAATCATAAAAATAGAAAATTACCATGGCCAAGCATTTATGGGTCAAAATAATGTCATGAACAAGTTTGGACCAAAAGATTTTAGGCCCATTTGGAAAATTTTGCATTTTGACCAAATGTCCTTTGTGCAATTGTCCAAAATTGCCCAACTTCTGATAGTGTATCTTGCTCAATTTTCCACATTTTTGAGTGTTCTTGGACTTTTGAAAGCTCTAAGAGTCCTCTAACCAACCTTTTTGGTCTCATCTCAATTGGAGTTTCCATGCTCAATATATCCTCAAAACAAAATGTTGACTTTTTGTTGACTTTGAAAATGACCTGTAATGTTTTGAGCCATACCTCTCAAATGAAGCATTTTTTGGACATTCTTGTGAGACATGAAGTTGTAGAGAATTGAATTTCCTTCAAAACAAGAGGTGGTGGAAAAATTTAGAAAGTATGAAGAAAGTTATGATCAGTCAAAGTTTAGTTGACTTTTCACCTAGAAACCCTAATTTAGAAAGTTTGACTTTTGAGCAAATCTTGAGTTTTCTTGATGAATCATGATCAACCCTTGATCAAATGATGAATGTAACTTCAAAATGAGGATGTTGACCAAAATTATGAAGTTTGACTGATGTTGACCACAGTTGACTTTTGTCCACAACCTGATTTTCAACCATCCGAGCAATTGTCTGAGGAAAACTTGACTTGTGAGGCTTGAAACTTGACATGGAGAATCTTTGAAGCATATGAGGAGGCATGATGAACATTGGAGATGTTGGAAGTCCATCTGGAGCTGAGAATTACCAAACCCTAGTTTGGGTTGATTGTCTAGGAGAGGGTTTGTCTGATCATCTCTTGAGGAATCATTGAGCATGGATGTATGAAATATCTTGAGAAGATGGAGGGCAAATTTTGGGGTATGACAGCTGCCCCTGTTCAATCTTCTTGTACTGGAAGGTTAGATTGACACGCCTGTCTTTCGTGACCTGAAGGTAGAAGATGATTGAACACTCGAGTACACCTGAAAATTTGCACTCGCTGTTGGCGGATGATGCGGGAATGGGCTTACAGATGCCATTTGGAGAAAGTGGAGACTTCGCTGGGGGATGAGTCGTACGCTAGACTCGAGAATGTTGATAGGAGAATTGACGGGGATGGGCTTAAGATGCCATCTGGAAAGGTCGATGCTGGGGAGTGAGCCGTACGCTAGGCTCTGTAGATGTTCTTGATAGTGGAAGGAGCGCGGAGATGGGCTTAAGATGCCATCCGGAGGGGGTCGCATGTTAGAATTTGTGCTCATCTTTGAATGAAGTTATAGATTTTTAACCAAATATGCAACATTTTGAAAGCGGAGGAATGTTGATAAGTAGTCGGAGATGGGCTTAAGATGCCATCCAGGGCAACTGAGTCGTATGCTAGACTGTGTAGTTGCTGTTGATAATAAGGAATCAGAATAAATCTTCGTGCTGATTACTCTGAGGGAGGTAGTAGTTGGCAAGATGTGGATATCTTCCCTGTTGTGCATCGGGTATTAATCCACTGCCTGTTATCGGAGGATAACTTGCGATCGTTCGGATAGGGTTTCCCGTCTAGCTTCGGGTATTAATCCTGGATCCGTTGTCGGAGGACAACGAGGGCGGTCGTTCAGATAGTTTTCCCGTCGAGATTCGGGGCTTAATCCTGGACCAGCTGTCGGAGGACAACTAGGGGCGGTCTTTCAGATAGTTTTCCCGTCGAGATTCGGGGCTTAATCCTGGACCTGTTTGCATCAGAAGTGACTTTCACCTGTTTTGGAAAAAACAAGAGAAACTTTGATAGAATATTTGTTAGTCTTATGCAAAGTATGATGCATGACAATGTATATGAATGACATATGCATGAATTATGACTTTTATGAGTAATGTATGAATGATAGATGTTGTGGTATTTCAAAACATATCCATCTTGAAGAAGATGCGGATGTTCTGCTTGAGGATTTCTGACTTCTGTTTGAGGATGAAGATCCTGAGAAGAAAGATAGCTTTGATTCCTCCGGTGCACTATCTGACCAAGTCTTGGGCCTAGATATTGTTGAGGAAGGTAGAGATTGAGAAACTCGTTGTTGGAGATCTCATACATAGACCCTGCTGGGGAGAGTCTGAGATGCAATCTGTTGGGTATTTTGTAATGTAGATCCTGGGAGGAGGAATTAGGAGGCGCTCTACTGGGGATTTTGAGGGTAGATCTCGCTGGAGAGCGTTTGATGGTCGCTGGGAGACCGGGTTGGAGCCTGTTGAAGTCTCTGACTGGGGAATAAGAGGTGTAGGTTTCCTCCGGTGCACTATCTGACCAAGTCTCAAGTCCGGATACCGCTGCTGGAGAAAAGGGGAATTGTTGGGAGATATTCTGCTGATGACAAATACCTCGGCTGGGGATGAAGTGTTACTGCTTGGAGACTGATGTAACATTGCTCAGTTGAGTGGAATCACTGTTCGGGGACTAACGTATACTCCGCTGGGGAAGACTTGTGGTAAGCGACACTGCTGGGGATCCTACTCTGGGAAATGCACTGGTGACTTTCGTCGTCATCTCGATTCCTAGAGCCTGTAGTAATTACTTTTGTATGTCCACTTTTCGCATGTTTGTGAAGAGATTCTTATTGTCAAATGCATATAATCATTCAAAGCAAACGTTGGACTTATTGCAAACGACAATAGTGAAAAATGTAAAGAGAAAGAATTTGTATTCATTTGAAATGTGGCGTATGGCCAAGTAGTTTGTACACAAGAAAGGTAAAAAGCTATGCGGAAACAATCTCGTTAAGTTCCAACTATGCTAGTACTCATATATTTCAACTATCTCATCTCCTTGCTGTCAGTAGAAAGTGAGTAGACTGATCTTCGCCATTTGAATCTTGAATGCTGATAGTAGTCCGGAAGCAGGTGATCTGGAAGAGACATAGTCGTACGCTTAAATCCCTAACTTTTGCTCTAGACCTTTCGGTTTTCAGTCTACCGATACCTTTGCCCAAGCCGCCTTGTTTTCGACTTGCCGGGTGTACATGTTTTGTATATATCCTTAACTTTTGCCCGAACCCTTTTGGTTCGCCAGGATGCCCTTATTTTTGCCTAGGTCAGTCGACCTAGCGGGTCTCTTTATGCGTAGTATTTTTTGACTATGTCTGCGTTCCGTGTGTGGGAAGTCTTCACCATCCATGGTGCTAAGTATCATAGCTCCGAAAATACTATCTTGACTACAAACGGTCCTCGTAGGTGGGAGTCCATTTGCCCTGGGATCACCTTGTGGAAGAATGATGCGCTTGACTACTAGATCACCGACTTGGTAGACCCGGTGCTTGACCTTCTTGTTAAATGCTCTGATCATTCGCTTCTGATAGATCTGTCCATGGCAGATGGATGCGAGTCGCTTCTCATCAATCAAATTAATCTGGTCAAGGCGAGTCTGGATCCAATCGTCTTCGCCTAACTCTGCGTCCTGGAGGACTCTGGTTGAGGGTATCGAACCTCGATGGGTGACTGCTTCCATACCGATACAAGAGAGAAGGGTTGCCCTGTTGATGTTCAGATGAAGCGATAACCATGAAGAGCAAATGGTAACATCTCATGCCAATCTTTGTAAGTCACCGTCATCTTCTGTATAATCTTCTTAATGTTCTTGTTGGCGGCTTCCACTGCGCCATTCATCTTAGGCCGATAAGGAGAAGAGTTGTGATGCTTGATCTTGAACTGCGTGCAGAGTTCGGTGATCATCTTATTGTTGAGATTGGAACCGTTATCTGTGATAATCCTTTCGGGAGTGCCATATCGACAGATAAGATTATGTTTGATGAATCGAGCCACAACATTCTTGGTAACAGATGCGAACGAGGCTGCTTCTACCCACTTGGTGAAATAGTCAATTGCCACAAGGATGAAACGATGTCCATTGGAAGCAGTGGGCTTGATTTCTCCAATCATGTCAATGCCCCACATTGCAAAAGGCCAAGGAGCTGTTAAAACATTCAGAGGTACCGAGGTACATGTCGGTAACTGGCATTTGTGACAAGATCGAGCGTAGCGGTGACAATCAGCTTCCATGGTGGACCAATAGTAACCTGTTCTCAAAATCTTCTTAGCCATGGTATGTCCACTGGAGTGGGTACCAAATGCGCCTTCGTGTAACTCTTCCATGATGCGTATTGCTGTTTTCTGGTCTACACAGCGGAGTAAGCACAAGTCGTGGTTGCGCTTGTATAAGATGCCGTTGCTGAGGAAGAATTTGGATGCAAATCTTCTCATGAACTTCTTATCATTGACAGATGCCCCTGCGGGATATTCCTGAGTCTCAAGATACCTCTTCACGTCATAGTACCAAGGTTTCTCTTCTGTATCAAGCTCATAACAATATGCTGGTTCGTCAAACTTCTCAATGATGATCTGGGGAGCCTCGTTGTCCCATCTAACCTTGAACATAGATGACATAGTAGCCAATGCGTCTGCCAACTGATTCTCTTCTCGTGGAATGTGATCAAAAGTAATCTCTTCGAAGTAGGGGATCAAACTCAGAACATGCTCTCGATACGGAATGAGATTTGGATGCTTCGTATCCCACTCGCCCTTAATCTGACTGATCACCAAAGCTGAGTCTCCATACACTTGTAAGAACTTGATTCTTAAGTCAATAGCAGCTTTGATACCCATGATGCACGCTTCATATTCGGCCATGTTGTTAGTGCAACTGAAACATAATCTGGCGGTGAAAGGCGTATGTCCGCCTGTAGGGGATGTAATGATGGCGCCAATGCCATTGCCAAGTGCGTTCGAGGCTCCATCAAAACCATGGTCCATCGGGATCCTTGTTCAGGTCCTTCGTCCGGCCTGGTTCTTCACAATCAGTGACTAGTAAAACATCTTCATCTGGAAATTCGAACTGCATAGACTGATAGTCATCTACGGCTTGATGAGCCAAATGATCGGCTACTACACTTCCTTTGATCGCTTTCTGAGAAGTGTACTGGATGTCATATTCGGTCAAGATCATTTGCCATCTTGCTATTCTTCCTGAGAGAGCTGGTTTCTCAAATATGTATTTTATCGGATCCATCTTGGAAATCAACAAGGTAGTGTGAGTCAACATATACGCCTTAGTCATGAGCAGCCCAAGCCAAAGCGTTGCAAGTTTTCTCGAGCTGTGAGTATCTTGTTTCACAGTCGGTAAACTTTTTGCTAAGGTAGTATATTGCATGCTCTTTTCGACCAGACTCGTCATGTTGCCCCAACACACACCCCATTGAATTCTCTAACTGTCAAGTACATGATAAGAGGTCTTCCTTCGGCGGGCGGCATCAGGATAGGAGGATTCTGTAGGTACTCCTTGATTTTGTCAAAAGCGATCTGGCAATCGTCGTTCCATTCCACTACTTGATCTTTCTTAAGTAACTTGAAGATTGGCTCACGTAGCGCTTAGGTGTGCAATGAATCGAATGTTTCAATCGGCCCAAGAAACCTCTGACTTCCTTCTCGGTGCGGGGAGCTGGCATTCTTGAATAGCTTTAACCTTGGCGGGATCAACTTCAATACCTTTTCCACTGACAACAAACCCTAGGAGTTTTCCGGATCTGACTCCAAAAGTGCACTTGTTAGGATTGAGTCTCAACCTGTACTTTAACCTGTCAAATAGTTTCTGCAATGATCAAGATGTTCTTCTTCAGTCTGTGATCGAGCTATCATGTCGTCGACGTAGACCTCTATCTCGTGATGAATCATGTCATGAAATAATGTCACCATAGCACGCTGATAAGTGGCGCCCGCGTTCTTCAGTCCGAACGGCATAACCTTGTAGCAGAAAGTGCCCCACTGTGTAACGAAAGTAGTCTTTCCATGTCTTCAGGAGCCATTTTGATCTGATTGTAACCGGAGAAACCATCCATGAAGGAGAAAACCTTATGCTGAGCGGTGTTGTCAACCAGAACATCAATATGAGGAAGTGGAAATCGTCTTTCGGACTTGCTTTGTTCAGATCTCTGTAATCCACACACATTCGTACCTTACCATCCTTCTTAGGCACGGGCACCACATTGCAACCCATTGTGGATAGGAAGTAACAGCTAGAAACCCGTTGAACTGTTTCATAACTTCGGCTTTGATTTTCTCTGACATCTCAGGACGCATGCGACGAACCTTCTGTTTCACTGGGAGAAAACCTTCTTTTGTTGGCAATCGGTGTACCACAATATCAATGTCTAAACCAGGCATGTCTTCGTATGACCAAGCAAAAACCTCAATATAGTCTCGTAGCATCTGAACCAATCTTTCTTTAACACTTCTCAAGACCCGCCCTATCTTGATCTCTTCGTCTTCGCAGTACCCAAATTCACAACCTCAACTTGCTCTTCGTGTGGCTGTATAACTCGCTCTTCTTGTTGTAGCAGTCTGGCAAGTTCTCCTGGCACTTCACAATCTTCCTCACTTTCGTCTTCGGCTTGGTAGATCGGATTATCGAAGTCATATTTAGCAATAGCATAGCTGTTATCAACGAGATTCGGAGTGATTCTGCAGTGTATCACGTGGGTGTGTGTAAGAAACACATAGCTTTTGAAGGGGTGATAAAGTAAAGAAAGAAACAAACAATTGAATGCAAAAGTCCAACGAATTTATTGAATGAAAACGCAAACAACAGATAATAACCCGAACGAGCCATGATGCCCTGGCAAGGCACTAGGCTTTCAAAGTTTATTGTTCAAAACATAAAGAAATACGAAAAAAAACAAAACAAGAGCAATTACTCCTGACTAAAGGAGATTGGTATGACGTCCTCGCCTTCCAATTCACGAGCCCATGATCGGAGTTGGAAGATCCACTTGCGATGTCGAAGTCGTTGTCGTTGTCTTCTATAGCATGGATTCCACTGGCGGGAAGGAAGTTGGCGACACGCTCGTGGCGATCATCTTCTCGACCTGATGGTGAAGCCTAAACCAGTCTTGTCGATTTGAAAGGAAGATCGGAGCTGACCCCAAATAGAACTACCTTCTTCAACTGCCTTGAGCATCTTTCAATGAGGCCATCCTAGGCGAACTTAGCAACTTCAGGACAGGAGAGTCAACAGGCATGACTCGGGTATTGTTTCAAAAGCTTGACGGAGTCTCAAGAATTCTCCTTCCATCTCGAGGTATCGGAATGATGTAGATGACTGACCATATACTCTCTTCACCACATACTGTGAAACAACTTCCCTTTCACCGGGTATTCAGCTTCGATGTAAGGTAGAGGTGATGCCGCCCATGTATCCAAGGGCGTCCAAGTAGGCAAGAGTAAGCTGGACGGATGTCCATGACAAAGAAAGTGGAATCAAAAGTCTGGGAACCGACTTTAACAGGCAGAGTGAGCTCTCCAAGCACCGTTCGCTTAGAACCATCAAAAGCTCTCACAATAATGTCACTGGGTCTCAGAACCAACCCTTCGACATCAAGTCGATCAAAAGCAGTCTTCGGAAGGATATTCAGAGCAGAACCGGTATCCACCAAAACATGAGATATGTAGTGCCCTTGCATTCAACAGAGATGTGCAAGGCTTTGTTGTGTTTCTTTCCGGCAGGAGTCAAATCAGCATCAGAGAAGCCTAGGCCGTTGTTGGCAGCCAGGCTAGCAATACAAACTTCAAATTGATCAGTGGTAGTGTCTTGCGGTACGTGAGCATTCTTCAGAAACTTCACCAAGGCATTAGCATGAGCCTCAGAGCACAAGAGCAGAGCAAGCATGGAGATCTTGGACGAAGTCTGTCCTAACTGTTCCACAACATTGTAGTCACTCTTCTTGATAATCTTCAGAATTTCCTCCATTTCTTGTTTGGAGGTGTCTTCAACTTCCTTTGGTACTTCTGGCTGAGCAGGATGAGTCACTGGTTCTTTCCCTCTAGCTTGGGGAATGGATTGAATAGCTGGAATGCGAGCTGGAGTCGCGGTGTCTTTTGGAGGAGAGATATCTGGAGAGAATACTCTTCCGGTTCTGGTCACCTTACTTGATCCGGTGATGTTGTCAATGTCAGGAATGGTAGCTTCAACTGTAAGATCTTCAATGGTCAGAGGGTCTTGCTTGACGCCATGATAGTAAACATCAGCTCCATAATTCCAAGGAATAGCTTTATCAGAGGAATATGGAACTGGTCTGGGAGAAGTAATGATGAGAGGTGCCACTCTAGGCACAGGATCAGCAGAGGAAATCCTTATGGTGTTAACATCAGCATAGTCTTCTGGGAAATCGTCACCCCATCCGGTCGCCTTAACATCTTCAATAGGAATCTTGTAGCTTTCAGGAACAGTGTACTTCACCATGTAATCATACTTTCCACTTGGCTGCCCCAAGGTATCCCACACAGATGGTACAGTTTCATTTGCATTGTCAATCTTCAACTTAGACATTTCTTCACACAGCTTCTGCACAGGTGGTTTCAGAAATAGTATCTCACGGTTGTCCATCATGCACTGAACACGTCTTCTCAACCAAGGACAACCATCAGGTGCAGATGGGCACCAACGACAATCCTCTGGGCATCCTGGGTTGACACCGGCTTGTAGCAAATTCTTCTTAACAGTCATCAGAGGAATGGTCAAGTCATCTATGTCGAAAACATAAGTATCATCCCCAACAGCATTGGAACTCTTGTCATGATTAGGCATAGGCGCGTTGATCACATTCGGAGTCTCAACAGGAGGGTCAAACTCAATCTGCTTAGCTTCAATCATATCTTGAATCTTGTTCTTCAGAGCCCAACAATCATCAGTACTATGTCCTGGGCTATTGGAATGGTAAGCACACTTAGCATTAGGATTGTATCTCGGAGAGGAAGTGTTGACATTCTGAGGAGGATCCCTCAAGGTAATCAGCTCTGCTTTCAACATGTGTTGCAAGGCTTGCGACAATGGCATGTTGATCTTCGTAAACTGTCTTCGTTGCGGTTACTTGTCTCGCTGAGGTTGTGCTGATGTAGGATTGGAGATCACAACTGCCCCCACAGATTGAGCACGGTCGGTCTTGGCTCGGCTTTTCTGACCATACACAGCATTAACTTCTTTCTTACCACCAAAAGATCTTTTCGCAGCATTTGAAGATGTCTCTACTTGAATCTTCCCACTCTTGATACCAGCTTCAATACGCTCGCCTGTCAATATCAGCTCGGTGAATCCGGCTGAAGAGTTTCCAATCAGATGATTGAAGAATGGGCCTGTCAGTGTTCCCATAAACATATCAACCAACTCCCTATTGGACAAGGGTGGTTGAACTCTGCCTGCTAGATCTCTCTCTCGAGCATACCCTTGAACTTCTCATCACGACCCATAGACATGCTTTGTAGTTGCATGCGAGTGGGTGTCAATTCAGCATTGTACTCATACCGTTTGTAGAAAGCATCTGCTAAGTCACTCCAAGTACGGATACGGTCATTCTCTAGCTGATAATACCACTCCAATTGAGTTCCGGACAAACTCTCTTGAAAATAATGCATCCACAACTTTCTGTCATCAGTGTGGGGATTGATCTTCTGAACATAGGACTTCAAATGCAGCTTAGGCACATCATACTTAGCAAAAGTTGGAACTTTGAACTTGGGAGGAATCACAACACCAGGGACGAGACTCAAATCATCAAAATTCAGCCCGGACATCTTCAGGTTTTCCACAGCATTCAGACGGTCTTCAAGTTGCTTGTACTTGTCATCCTCATCAGAGTATTGGCCATCATCATAGTTCTTCTCAAGCTCAGGCTGACTGCCTTCACCATCACCCTTGTTACTTTGTTCAGTCTTGACACTTCCTTCTGAGAGCTCTATCCGACTGACCCTCTTAGGACCACCTTTGTAGCGTCTACCCATGTTGAGGAGACCAACAACCTTCTTCTTTCTGTTGATGAGCTTCTTCAGATCTTCTTGGCCTTGGACCAAGCTGGTGAACATCTGCTGAAACTGAGCATTCTGAGCTTGAAGATCTTTGACAGACTGTTCAAGAGCCATTTCTGCTAAAATAAATAGCGAGAAAATGAGAAAACCAATCTTCAATGTACCTGTGATGCAATGTTATGATATGCGATGTTTATGCGAATGCAATGCAATGTTTTCAAGGACCTTAGAGATTTAAATTTGTTAAACAAGCAATGAACAAACATTTATTAGTACTCTTTTTATTCTTTTTCTTTTAAGTACAAAAGATAGTTCAAAGCAATAAAAGAAAACATAAAAAAAATCCTAAAACTCTAAGTCTCCCATGAGCGCTTCCTCTTGGTGCCGAGGTAGGCGTTGATGCTTCGCTCCTCGTGAAGTAGCTTGGTCAACTCTAGCACTTTCTTCTCACTTGCATAACACTGAGCTTCAAAGGTATCCCTTTCTTCTTTTAGTTGAATCCAGGATCTCTTCAAGTCTTCAAAATCAGTAGGCATGTCGGGATGGAGAGCAGTATAGGTCGTCACCTATAGCAACAGGTTCCATAATTACTTGGTAAAAGCAGCGTGAATGGCATCATGAGGTTTTGAGCTCGAGCTCACCCATTTGAGGTAAGGTTCCCAAGGAATGGAGTTTTGGTGCCCCAAAGTCTTGGTATCAGTCTTCTTTACCATGCCCCAAGCGTGTATGAACCTTCGTCGGTAATTCTGGAGATCGTGGTTGTAGTCGAACACAATATCTTGGAGAAGCATATCATGTGGACCATCTCTTCGAGCAAAACCAAACTGACGTAGAGCTAGAGAAGGGTTGTAAGTAATACCTCCCCTTATACCAAGTAGTGGTACATTAGGGAATTCTCCACAACGCTCAATGAATGTGAAGTCCTTTTGAGAGAAAAGACTCCAACGGATATCTGAATGAGAGAGTGACATTAGTCTTTGAGACCATCTCAACCTTTGTTTATTTTTCAAAACTGATGGAGGAAGGTGCGAAATAAACCACCTTGAAAGTAACGGTATGCAACACATGAGAGTTCCTTGTCTCTTAGTAGTACGAGTGTGGAGAGAATGTAGGATATCTCCAAGTAAAGTAGGCACAGGATTGCGGGTAAGAAACAACTTGATGGCGTTGACATCTATGAATTGATCCGAGTTAGGGAATAGAACCAAACCATAGATTAGCAAGGCCACAATGTCTTCAAATGCATGGAAACTCATAACTTTGAGGAATTCTCGGGCTTTCTTAATTAAGAACTTAGAAAGTAAACCCTTAACTCCACTTCTGGTTTCCCAATTGGCTTCAATGTCTGAGCGCTTAAGATGTAAGGCTGATGCAATGTCTTCGTACCTAGGAACCTTTTCTAGACCGGTGAATGGCATTTGGTCAAGAATAGGTATCCCAAGTAGCTTAGAGAACTCTTCCAAGGTAGGAACCAACTGATAATCTGGGAATGTAAAGCAATGGTGTTTCGGATCAAAGAACTGAAATAGGACATGCATCATATCTTCTTCAAAACCGGAGATAACCAAATCAAGCAGATAACCATGTCTTTTGATGAACTGAGCATGGTCGGGAATTTCTGAAACCAATTCTTTGAGTTGAGAAGGTATACCCATGAAGTTGATTCGGATAGTCTTTCTAGAAGCCATAATCCCTACAAAACAGAGCAAAGATAAATCCCTAGGTCCTTGAAATAGTTAGAAATGATATGCAATGCAAATGATGTCATGATGTCATGTTTGGCACACACAAACAATTCACACAATGAGCCTAGGGTTAAGGCTTGCATGAGGTATAGGTGATTACCCCACCAAAAGTTTGAGTTGGTTCATCCTGTCCTATAATAGTAACCGGGTTCTAGGAATCTCACATCATTGATCTTTCTCGTAGGCGTTTATTTCAATACGACTACCAAGTGGTCGACCGAAAATATCCCAAAAGTCTGACCAACCTCGGCCTACACCAAAGCCGACCATCTCACTACCTTCTAATGGCCAAGATGGGTCAATTAAGGTTCTAAAAGTTTAGTTAGCGCTTGATGACACCACGCAGAAGCCAAATACTATCCTCAACTTGGGAATGAAGAGTATCAGGACATCCAAAGTGTCACGCTAACGTAGCCATCATGTTAACCGTTTCGATATACGTCTAACGGTCGCGACGATTTATTGCTACTTACCTAAAAGGAAACCCGGATCCGGGTGTAGGATCCCCCAACAATATAATACCCAAGCAACCCTTAAAGATAAAGCAAGCAAGTCAAACAAAAATCAATAAAGGTGATCTAGAAATCCCTAAGATAATTCTCTTTAGGTGTATCCCCACAGAGTCGCCATGCCTGTAACACGGAACTGACTTTTAGTTTTGTATCGCAAATGTGCGGATAGCAAGAGTCGCCACCGACTTTTATTTTTATCCAATTAAGGGAAGGTAAAAGTACGAAAAAGACCTTCGTTAGATTCGAGTAAGGAGAAGGTTATGAAAGGGAAGGTATTAGCACCCCTTTCCATCCGTAGTTATCTACGGCTCTTAGTTGCTCTAGATCACTTTAAAATTGTGCTTTCGTGTGTTTGAAAAATGTTTTGAAAAGGCATTTCGCTTTGACTTTGTAATGATTCATGTAGGAATGTATACAAAGTGTTTGGAAATGTTTCTTTTGAAAAGAGTTTGAACTTTGACAAAAGTGTTAGGTGAAAAGTATTTTGATAGAGCAAGCAACTAAAAGTCTTATTACCTACTCGAATTGGTCGTTTTCATATTATTTTACGTTCCTTTAGAATAGTGTCATCCATACCATTAGTTGGTAGGTAACCCTATTCGTTGGATGTAGAAGGACATTCAAGGGACATTGAAGGGACATCGGATGGTCATAGAAGCAACTTGTGAAGTATCCTAGCACATCGAAGGACTATCATCATTTTCGTGGCGACAATCGAGGGTCAAGATCATGTATTCGTAGGCGTCGTGGGTCTATGATCTTTGTATCAAGGGACTATGATGATTTGTTTTGAAGGCAACGGTGCTAGAATACCTCTACGTTCGAGGGACATGACCATATTTGAATTCGTAAGGCAACGAGAGAGAATTACCCTAAGGGGTGCATGTGTGAAAAGAGTGTGTCAATTCAGATATTTTATCTTGAAAATTAGAGTGAGCTATTGTTCAATTTTATCTTGCCATACACGCCTAATTACTAACAGTTTATAGGGTGCGGAAATTAAAATGCGGAATGTAAAGATGCGGAAAGATAAATGTCCTACGCTATTACATGGCTTTGGGGCAGATACATAATTTAAACTTGCGGAAAATAAAAACCTAATTTAAACTATTACATCCCATGAGCAGTTACATTATTGGAAAAAAAATAAAAATGATAAAAGAAATCGTCCGAAACGAGATAACCTGTAAAAGGATGAGAAATCGGAAAATACGAGAGAAATCGAATAAGAGAAAAATGTTAGTAAAAATGCAAATTTTTGAATGAGAAAAATATGACATGCTGGAAATAACATAAATATGCTAAAATAATTTTTTGGGATTTTTTGGATGCAATTTAATAATTTAAAACTAATTAAAATTGATTTAAATGCTAAATTATGAATAAAAATAAATATGCATGCAAAATTATATTTTTTAATTTTATAAATTAAATAAGTATTTTCTGGAAATAAATGCAAAAGGAAAAAATATTTTGATGATTTTTAATGCATGAGAAAAAATATTGAAAAGAATTAAAATTGCATAAAAATATTGAATAAATAAGAAAATAGAAAAATAATTGAAAAGTGAAGTTTGTGAAAAAGAAAACAAAACCAGGTCCTGATGAGGTTCGAACAGGTGACCTTTTGGAGTATCTAGGAACAGGAAGAGCTTTTACCACTAGACCACTTGACATCTGGTGTTGGAAAGGTTGAAAACAATTGAATATATGTGATGACGCGTCAGGGAAAAGTTTGAAACACAGTCAGCCACGCGTGGATCCCATCTGGAACGAGGGAACGAATCAGGAAGCGCCATTGCGCCACGCATACCCACGCCGGTCAAGCCAACGTCAACGACGCCGGAGCCCTAGCTCCGGTCGTCTTCTCCGGCGAGGAGGATGTTCAAACCTGCAAAATAACACGAATAAAAGGAAAAAGAAGACCTTGTCCACCTAAATCGGACCTTCTGAGTCCATTGGTGGCATCGGTTTTGACTGAATCGGCTTGTACAGGCCGATTCGAAGATTCACAGCTTGGAAACCCTAAACATGGCAATACACGATTTTGGCGTTCAACCTCTCAAACGATGGCCCAGATCAGTCAAGTAGAACCTCATGAACACATTCAAACCATTAGAAATGATTAAAGCACGCAGAATAGTAAAATGCAATTTCAAGAAAAATTCAAATATGTATGAATGTATATGGCACGATTTGGCTTGCTTTGATCAATAACAATGATGTATTCTTACTCAAGCTTACCCCCTGAGCACGTTTGGATGGCTGGAAGAGGCTGAGAGAGGCTGGAAATAAAAATACAATTTTTCAAGTTTCTTGAGAAATTTTGGCAAAATAAGGGTTATGCTTTGAGCTAGGGTTTCGTCCCTTGTGCTTGGCAATAGGCTGAGTATTTATAGAGGGATTTGAGAGAGAAAAAAGAGTTAAAAAAGATTGTTCATCAATGTGCAATATTTCATTATTCAAATAAAATCAAATTTCCTTAAAATTTGATTTTTCTTTCCATATGCATGCTATCACGAAATTGGTATGCTTGGTGGGCTATCTTGGACCTCAAGTAAGATATAAATCCAATCCATTTGAAAAAATATCTTATTTTCATATTTTATATGATTTAATTTTGAATTAAATGTTTTAAAATTCAAAGATAAATCATAAAAATAGAAAATTACCATGGCCAAGCATTTATGGGTCAAAAATGATGTCATGAACAAGTTTGGACCAAAAGATTTTAGGCCCATTTGGAAAATTTTGCATTTTGACCAAAATGTCCTTTTGTGCAATTGTCCAAAATTGCCCAACTTCTGAATAGTGTATCTTGCTCATTTTTCCACATTTTTGAGTGTTCTTGGACTTTTTGGAAAGCTCTAAGAGTCCTCTAACCAACCTTTTTTGTCTCATATCAATTGGAGTTTCCATGCTCAATATATCCTCAAAACAAAATGTTGACTTTTTGTTGACTTTGAAAATGACCTGTAATGTTTTGGGCCATACCTCTCAAATGAAGCATTTTTTGGACATTCTTGTGAGACATGAAGTTGTAGAGAATTGAATTTCCTTCAAAACAAGAGGTGGTGGAAAAATTTCTGATAAAGTATGAAGAAGTTATGATCATCAAAGTTCGATTGACTTTTCACCTAGAAACCCTAATTTAGAAAGTTTGACTTTTGAGCAAATCTTGAGTTTTCTTGATGAATCATGATCAACCCTTGATCAAATGATGAATGTAACTTCAAAATGAGGATGTTGACAAAAATTATGAAGTTTGACTGTATGTTGACCACAGTTGACTTTTTGTCCAATACAACTGATTTTCAACCATCTGAGCAATTGTCTGAGGAAACTTGACTTATGAGGCTTGAAACTTGACATGGAGAATCTTTGAAGCATATGAGGAGGCATGATGAACATTGGAGATGTTGGAAGTCCATCTGGAGCTGAGAATTACCAAACCCTAGTTTGGGTTGATTGTCTAGGAGAGGGTTTGTCTGATCATCTCTTGAGGAATCATTGAGCATGGATGTATGAAATATCTTGAGAAGATGGAGGGAAAATTTTGGGGTATGACAGCCGCGAATGTGCCGGCCAACTTCCTTTCCGCATCAGCCAGAGTGGAATCCATGCTATAGAAGACTATTTACAACGGCTTCGACATCACAAGTGGATCTTCTCAACTCGGATCATGGGCTCGAATTGGAAGGCTGAAGACGTCATACCAATCTCCTTTAGCCAGGAGTAATTGCTCTTGTTTTTGTTTTGCTTTTCGTATTTTTATGTTTCGAACAATAAACTCTAAAGCCTAGTGCCTTACCCGGCATCATGGCTCGCTTGAGGGTTATTATCATCGTCGTAATTTCATTCAATAAATTCGTTGGACTTTTGCATTCAATTGTTTGTTTTCTTTACTTTATCACCCTCCAAAAGCTATGTGTTTCTACACACGCCCACGCGGATACACCGCGAATCACTCGAATCTCGTTAATAAATGACTATGCTATTACTAAATATGACTTCATAATCCGATCTACCAAGCCGAGGACGAAAGTGAGGAAGATTGTGAAGTGCCGGAGAACTTGTCGACTGCTACAGAAGAAGATCGAGTTATACAACCGCACGAAGAGCAGGTTGAGGTTGTGAATCTGGGTACTGATGAAGACAGAAAAGAGATCAAGATAGGAGCGGGTCTTGAGAATAGTGTTAAAGAAAGATTGGTTCAGATGCTACGAGACTATATTGAGGTTTTTGCTTGGTCATACGAAGACATGCCAGGTTTGGACATTGATATTGTGGTACACCGATTGACAAAAGAAGGTTTTCTCCAGGAAATGAAGGTTCGTCGCATGCGTCCTGAGATGTCAGAGAAAATCAAAGCCGAAGTTATGAAGCAGTTCAACGCCGGTTTCTTAGCTGTTACTTCCTATCCACAATGGGTTGCGAATGTGGTTCATGTACCTAAGAAGGATGGCAAGGTACGAATGTGTGTGGATTACAGAGATCTGAACAAAGCAAGTCCGAAAGACGATTTTCCACTTCCTCATATTGATGTTCGGTAGACAACACCGCCAAATAAGGTTTTTCCTTCATGGATGGTTTCTCCGGTTACAATAAAATCAAAATGGCTCCTGAAGACATGGAGAAGACTACTTTCGTTACACAGTGGGGCACTTTCTGCTACAAGGTTATGCCGTTCGGACTGAAGAACGCGGGCGCCACTTATTAGCGTGCTATGGTGACACTATTTCACGACATGATTCATCACGAGATGGGGTCTACGCCGACATGATAGCTCGATCACGCATCAAGAAGAACATCTTGATCATTTGCGAAACTGTTTGATGATTGAAGAAGTCTGATTGAGACTCAATCCTAACAAGTGCACTTTTGGAGTCAGATCCGGAAAACTCTTAGGGTTTGTTGTCCGTGTTACAGTGACTTACAAAGATTGACATGAGATGTTACCATTCGCTCTTCATGGTTATCGCACTACAATACGAACATCAACAGGGCAACCCCTTCTCTTGTGTACGGTATGGAAGCAGTCCTACCCATCGAGGTTTAGATTCCCTCAACCAGAGTCCTCCAGGACGCAGAGTTAGACGAAGACGATTGGGTCCAGACTCGCCTTGACCAGATTAATTTGATTGATGAGAAGCGACTCGCGTCCATCCGCCATGGACAGATTATCGAGCGAATGATCAGAGCATTTAACAAGAAGGTCAAGCACCGAGTCTATCAAGTTGGTGACCTAGTAGTCAAGCGCATCATTCTTCCACAAGGTGATCCCAGGGGCAAATTGACTCCCACCTACGAGGGACCGTTTGTAGTCAAGTCAGTGTTTTCCGGCGGAGCTATGATACTTAGCACCATGGATGGTGAAGACTTCCCACACCCTGTGAACGCAGACATAGTCAAAAAATACTACGCATGAAAGAGACCCGCTAGGTCGACGGACCTAGGCAAAAATAAGGGCATCCTGGCGAACCAAAAGGGTTCGGGCAAAAGTTAAGGATATATACAAGACATGTACACCCGACAAGTCGAAAACCTGAAAAGGTGGCTTGGGCAAAAAAGGGTATCCCGGTAGACTGAAAACCCGAAAGGGCGGTCTAGGCAAAAGTTAGGGATTTAAGCGTACGACTATGTCTCTTCCAGATCACCTGCTTCCAGACTACTATCAGCATTCAAGATTCAAATGGCGAAGATCAGTCTACTCACTTTCTACTGACAGCAAGGAGATGAGATAGTTGAAATATATGAGTACTAGCATGGTTGGAACTTAACGAGATTGTTTCCGCATAGCTTTTTACCTTTCTTGTGTACAAACTACTTGGACATACACCACGTTTCAAATGAATACAAGTTCTTTCTCTTTACATTTTTCACTATTGTCGTTTGCAATAAGTCCAACGTTTGCTTTGAATGATTATATGCATTTGACAATAAGAATCTATTCACAAACATGCGAAAAGTGGACATACAAAAGTAGTTACTACAGGCTCTAGGAATTGAGATGACGACGAAAGTCACCAATGTATTTCCCCACAGCAGTGTCACTCACAACAAACCTTCCCCAGCGGAGTATACGTTAGTCCCCGAACAGTGATTCCACTCAACTGAGCAATGTTACATCAGTCTCCAAGCAGTAACACTTCATCCCCAGCCAAGGTATTTATCATCAGCAGAATATCTCTCAACAATTCCCCTTTTCTCCAGCAGCGGTATCCAGACTTGAGACTTGGTCAGATAGTGCACCGGAGAAAATCTACATCTTCTATTCCCCAGTCAGAGATTCCAACGGGCCCCAACCCGGTCTCCCAGCAACCATCAAACGCTCTCCAGCGAGATCTACACTCAAAATCCCCAGTAGAGCGCCTCCTAATTTTTCCCAACAGGATCTACATACAAGATCCCCAACAGATTGCCTCCCAGACTCTCCCCAGCAGGGTCTATGTATGAGATCTCCAACAACGAGTTTCTCAATCTCTACCTTCCTCAACAATATCTAGGCCCAAGACTTGGTCAGATAGTGCATCGGAGGGATCGAAGTTCTTTTCTTCTCAGGATCTCCATCCCCAAACAGAAGTCAGGAATCCTCAAGCAGAACATCCGCATCTTCTTCAAGATGGATATGTTTTGAAATACCACAACATCTATCATTCATACATTACTCATAAAAGTCATAATTTGTGCATATGTCATTCATACGCATTGTCATGCATCATACTTTGCATAAGACTAACAAATATTCTATCAAAGTTTCTCTTGTTTTCTCAAAACAGTGGAAATCACTCGACGCAAAGGTGTCCAGATTAAGCCCGAATCTCGATGGGAAAACTATCTGAAAGACCGCCCCTAGTTGTCCTCCGACAGCTGGTCCAGGATTAAGCCCCGAATCTCGACGGGAAAACTATCTGAAAGACCGCCCTTAGTTGTCCTCCGACAACTGGTCCAGGATTAAGCCCCGAATCTCGACAGGAAAACTATCGAGCGACCGCCTCGTTGTCCTCCGACAACGGATCCAGATTAAGACCGAAGCGACGGAAACCCTATCCGAACGATCACAAGTTATCCTCCGATAACAGGCAGTGGATCAACACCCGATGCACAACAGGGACGATATCCACACTTTGCCAAATTACTATCCCCTCAGAGTAATCAGCACTAAGATCTATTCTGAATCCTTCTTATTATCAATAGCAACTACAGAGTCTGGCGGACGACTCAGTTGCCCTGGATGGCATCTTAAGCCCATCTCCGACTACTTATCAACATTTCTCCGCTGTGCATATTTGGTTAAAACCAATACAAACTAATAACTTCATTCAAAGATGAGCACGAAGTCTAACATACGACTCCTCGGATGGCATCTTAAGCCCATCTCCATGCTCCTTCCAGAAACGACTACAGAGCCTAGCGTACGGCTCACTCCCCAGCATCGACCTTTCCAGATGGCATCTCAAGCCCATCTCCGACGATTCTCCTCCGTCAACAACCTCGAGTCTAGCATACGACTCATCCCAGTAAGTCTCTACCTTCTCCAAATGGCATCTGTAAGCCCATTCCGCATCATCCACCAACAGTGCAAATTTTCGGTGTACTCGAGTGTTCAATCATCTTCTACCTTCGGTCACGAAGACAAGTATGTCAATCTAACCTTACAGTACAAGAAGATTGAACAGGGGCAGCTGCCATACCCCAAAATTTGCCCTCCATCTTCTAAAGATATCTCATACATCCATACTCAAAGATTCCTCAAGAGTTGATCAGACAAAACTCTCCTAGACAATCAACCCAAACTAGGGTTTGGCAATTCTCACGGATGGACTTCCAACATCTCCAATGTCCTTCATGCCTCCTCATATGCTTCAAATATTCTCCATGTCAAGTTTCAAGCCTCACAAGTCAAGTTTCCTCAGACAATTGCTCAGATGGTTGAAAATCGGTTGTATTGGACAAAAGTCAATTGTGGTCAACATACGGTCAAACTTCATAATTTTTGGTCAACATCCTCATTTTGAAGTTACATTCATCATTTGATCAAGGGTTGATCATGATTCATCAAGAAAACTCAAGATTCGCTCAAAAGTCAAACTTTCTAAATTAGGGTTTCTAGGTGAAAAGTCAACTGAACTTTGAGTGAGCATAACTTTCTCATACTTTCTCAGAAATTTTTCCACCACCTCTTGTTTTGAAGGGAATTCAATCCTCTACAACTTCATGTCTCACAAGAATGTCCAAAAAATGCTTCAGTTGAAAGGTATGGCTCAAAACATTACAGGTCATTTTCAAAGTCAACAAAAAGTCAACATTTTGTTTTGAGGATATATTGAGCATGGAAACTCCAATTGAGATGATACCAAAAAGGTAGGTTAGAGGATTCTTAGAGATTTCCAAAAAGTCCAAGAACACTCAAAAATATGGAAAATTGAGCAAGATACACCATTCACAAGTTGGGCAATTTTGAAAGAGTGCACAAAGAGAGATGCTCTAAAATCAAATTTTTGCAAATGGGCTTACTTTTCTTCATCCAAACTTGTTCCTTATACAATTAGGAATATCCAAGCCCAATGCCACGAGTTTTTATTTTATTTTTCTATTTAATTTGGAATTTATTCATTTAAATACAAATTAAATTCAAAAATAAAGTATAAAATCAAAATTAATTGCAAACTTGATTTTCTCTCTTCCTTGAGATCAAGCAACTCAACAAAGCCAAAAATTTCGAAATTTGGATTGGTATGGCAAGATTTGATTGAAAATTGATCAAATATGAAAATTTGATTTTGTACAAAATCAAATTTGATTTGCATGATTAATGATTGATTCTTCCTCAAATTAACTCCAAATCCTTCTACTATATATACATAACTCATGCCATACGAATTAGGGTAGAAATTTTGGCTGGAGAAACCCTTATTGCAACTCAAAAAACCGTGGGTTACAAGCTACTAGCAACCTTATTTTTACTTCGATTCAACCGATTCTAAGCCATCCAATAGCTTCCTGGAGGTCCATTGATTCATTCCGACTTTACAGATCAAGAATCCATCAAGAACCACGAAATCAAACTCACGGTTTTGACACTTTTTCTTGAAATCGATTTCTGTTTTTCATGCATTATTAACATGTTCCATTGTTGTTTTTGTGATCAGTGATGAGTTTGCAAGCGATCTGGGCTGTTTGATTGCATTTCCATGGCCAGGAACTCGATATGCCATAGCTAGGGTTTTTAACCATGATTTAGGGTTTCTCTCAAATGGAAAAATTAGACCTCAAG
This sequence comes from Vicia sativa, assembly GCA_021764765.1. Classification (NCBI taxonomy): domain Eukaryota; kingdom Viridiplantae; phylum Streptophyta; class Magnoliopsida; order Fabales; family Fabaceae; genus Vicia; species Vicia sativa. The sequence continues at coordinate 83,456,164 of CM038794.1, read as the reverse complement.
ACCATTGCCAATGAATTCGGAATGATGTCCTGAATCGAACCATGGTCTTAGAAATCATTTATATTATCTGTGTGTGATTTTCAATTTTGCCAGGGACGTAGCGTCGAGCAATGGCCGACGCTATATTTTCAAAAATTCAAAACGAAAGAGATGAAGTTTGGCGCGGTGACGAGGCAACAGGAAGGCGACACTTGTTCATACACCATCCGTTCCGATTCAGTGACAAGGCATGGATGCCTTGAAGCCAAGGTCTCCAGTTCGAATCCTGGCAGGACCATTTGGTTTTTACTCTTTTACAAAACTCTTATTTTCATATTTTTCTTATTTATTTAATATTTTGCATCTATTTTAATTCTTTTCATAATTTTTATCCATGCATTAAAAATCATCAAAAATATTTTTTCCTTTTGCATTTATTTTCAGAAAGTACTTATTTAATTTATAAAATTAAAAAATATAATTTTGCATGCATATTTATTTTATTCATAATTTATCATTTAAATCAATTTTAATTAGTTTTTAATTATTAAAATGCATCCAAAAAATCCCAAAAATTTATCTTAGCATATTTATGTTATTTCCAGCATGTCATATTTTTCTCATTCAAAAATTTGCATTTTTACTAACATTTTTCTCTTATTCGATTTCTCTCGTATTTTCCGATTTCTCATCCTTTTACAGGTTATCTCGTTTCGGACGATTTCTTTTATCATTTTTATTTTTTTTCCAATAATGTAACTGCTCATGGGATGTAATAGTTTAAATTAGGTTTTTATTTTCCGCAAGTTTAAATTATGTATCTGCCCCAAAGCCATGTAATAGCGTAGGACATTTATCTTTCCGCATCTTTACATTCCGCATTTTAATTTCCGCACCCTATAAACTGTTAGTAATTAGGCGTGTATGGCAAGATAAAATTGAACAATAGCTCACTCTAATTTTCAAGATAAAATATCTGAATTGACACACTCTTTCACACATGCACCCCTTAGGGTAATTCTCTCTCGTTGCCTTACGAATTCAAATATGGTCATGTCCCTCGAACGTAGAGGTATTCTAGCACCGTTGCCTTCAAAACAAATCATCATAGTCCCTTCGATATAAAGATCATAGACCCACGATGTCGCCTCCGAATACATGATCTTGACCCTCGATTATCGCCAACGAAAAATGATGATAGTCCCTTCGAATGTGCTAGGATACTTCCTACAAGTTGCTTTCTATGACCATCCGATGTCCCTTCGAATGTCCCACTTACATCCAACAAATAGAGTTACCTACCAACTAATGGTATGGATAACGCTATTCTAAAGGAAAGTAAAACAATACGAAAACGACCAATTTTGAGTAGGTAATAAGACTTTTAGTTGCTTGCTCTATCAAAATACTTTTCACACAACACACTTTTGTCAAAGTTCAAACTCTTTTTCAAAACGAAACATTTCCGAACACTTTGTATACATTCCTACATGAATCATTACAAAGTCAAAGCAAAATGCCTTTTCAAAACATTTTTGTCAAACACACAGAAAGCACAATTTTAAAGTGATCTAAGAGCAACTAAGAGCCCGTAGAAAACTACGGATGAAAAGGGGTGCTAATACCTTCCCTTTTCATAACCTTCTCCCTTACTCAGAATCTAACGAAGGTCTTTTTCTGTACTTTTTACCTTCCCTTAATTGGATAAAAATAAAAGTCGGTGGCGACTCTTGCTATCCGCACATTTGCGATACAAAATCCTACAAAGTCAGTTCACCGTATTACAGACGCCGAATTATGAAGGACCATTTTTTATAAATAAAGTTTTCTCTGATGGTGCCATGATGCTTACAACAATGGATGGGGAGGATTTCCCACTACCCGCGAACGCAGACGTAGTCAAAAAATAATTCGCATAGACCCGCTAAAAAAAAAAGAATAAAAGAATAAAGAATAAAAAAAGCAGGCTTAGAGAATGAAAAAGAAACGTGTACGCCCGTTGGATTGAAAACCCGAGAGGGCGGTCCAGTCAAAAAAGGGAATAAAAGCGAACGGCTACATCCTGCGTTGGATCAACAATCACACCTCAGGCCTATAACACAACTACTCTGAAGGGCAGAGATCAGTCCAATAATCTTTTTTGGGAAAAGCGAAGTGATGAGATAGTCGAGGTTATAAAAGTGATAGCATGGGTGGAACCCGATGAGGATCCTTTGTCGCATTGCCATGCATTTAGTTTTCCTCTTATTTTGTTTTTGCAATTGCCTCATTCCAGGAATTGCGTGCTAATGTACTCGCCTATTTACAGGCCATTTTCAATCAATAAATGAGTCTTTTTAGTCAAATATTTTCTTGTATTTTACTAATTTAACTATGAAAGACGTTCAAAGTTTTGTGATAAAATATGGCATTTTAAAACATTAGAGGTTCTACCATGATAAGAAACTTCTGAATTTACTTTGAAATTTGTGTGACCCGGTTAGCATACAATGTTGTCATGCTACACCTGGGGCATTCCACTAACAATGTGTTGTAGGAATTTTCGCATACTTGCAGGTAGTCGACGTACTAGTGCAAAAGCCAGCGGTATTTCTTTCCCCAGTGAATACTGATGGAAATTCCCCAGTGGAGGCTTTACCTTTCGAAAAGGGCAGATGCAAAGGTTATCATCAGTGTGGTATCATCACGAGGCAGTGCACACATCCCCAGTGTAAGTCGTTGACACCTATCCCAGGTGAAGTTCCCCAGTGAATTTCTGTTGGATTTTCAAACTGTCTTCGATAGAAGATGCTAGCCCTTATCCCCAATGAAGAAGGTGTTTCAACAGTTGGTGAAGGATTATTATCCCTAGTAAGTTACTGATGATCGGATGCTTCCCCGATGAAATTCCCCATGAAGCGTGCACTCAGGTGATTTTCGCATGTTCCTGATGATGGAATTATCTCCCCCAGCAAGTCGATATTCTTCCTTGGGAGCTCTCTCTCTCCCCAATGTATGGACATCAAATTATTCTGATTATTCCCCGGGGTATCCGTACCAGGAAGTTTCCTTTGATCTTTGTTTCGATAGCAGAAGGTCTACTTGTGGCTTTCCCGGAAATTGTTCGAAAATAACGTGTACTCCCTAGTCGAGGTCGAAGTGGACTACTCATGATGACCCCAGCGAGGTTGCGCCTTGCTTTATTCCCCAGTAAGGCCGATCGTAGCAAGAAATACAGGATTTCGTTCCCCAGCCAGAGTGTTCGGATGGGAATCCCTAGTGGAGTTGTTACTCGCCAAAGTTTGAACCATATTCTTTCTAACAGGCTGATGTGCGAACAATTATCTTTATCCCCAGTTGAAGCCAGGTGGAGAATATGATATTCCCGATGGGAGTAACGGTGGAAGCTCTTCGTCAAGTGTTTCCGATCATTCCCCAGTCAATCGTTATTCAGCGAATAATTTCCCTAATTTAGTCACTATGCAATGGTTAACTTCCCCAGGAAGTCGTGTTCCCCATGAAGTCACATCCCGAGGAAGTCGTACTCTCCAGGAACCTACATTCCCCAGGAAGTCTGCTACTGAATTTCCCCAGTGATCTCCGAATCAATGGTGGAATTTTGCTTTGACAACATACTTTACCTTCCCTTAAGTGAAGTTTGCAAATCTGAAGCCTGTTCAGGACATAACCCGCGGTTACCGGTTACTCATCATTTTATTTTTTGCAAACATGCATCATCATATTGCATTATTCTATAGAAAATTCATACATTGCATGGAATTGTAAGCCAATAATTATAATCTTTGTCCCCAGTGATGCTCTTGTAATCCCTTGTCAGGTCTTGTGTGTAGAAAATCCCAATGCGGATGAATTCTTTTGAGATATCTAAATCCCTGTGAAGTCTGGTTGTCACTAGTCTTTACTTCCTCTGTTGTGTCCCAGTTCTTCCTTGGCGCAACATTTTTTAGGTCAGGTTGTCACCTATACCTATGGAGAACAAGTATCGCACTTGTGTCTCTTCTCAAAATTTGGCGTTTATTCTGAGTGAAGTCTAGTTGTCGCTAGTCTTTATTTCCTTGTTGTGTTACCAGTTTTTTCCTGGCACAACAAATTCTTTTTTTTATTTTAGGTCAGGTTGTCACCCGTACCTATGGAGAACAAGCATCACACTTGTTTCTCTTCTTAGAATTCGACGTTTATTCTGAGTGAAGTATGGTCGGTGTTTCCAGTCTTCATTTTTGTTGTGTCCTAGTTCATCCCTAGCGCAACATGTTTATGTCAGGTTGTCACCTGTGCCTATTGAAAGAAAGCTCGTCACTTGTTTTCTCCCTCAGAATTCAGCGTTTATTATGAGAAAATCTAGTTGTCATTGGTATTTCCCTGGTGAAGTTAGAGTTCCTTGTGGGTTCGAGTATCACACTTGTTCCTTCGCTTAGTATGTTGTGTTCTGTGCATTCTAAAAAAGTTCTAGTTGCCACTATTCCTTGTTGCCTTCCCATTGGCATAAGAATTGGGCCGCTACCGATTCTTCTTAGGTTCGAGTATCACACTCGTTCCTATTCTCATGGTGCAACAACATTTTGACACTATGTGTTGGAGTCTGGTCTGCGTTTCCAGTCTTCATTTTTGTTGTGTTTCTAGTTCTTCCCTGGCACAACCGGTTGGTTTAGGTCGCAGCTAAATCCTCCAAAGGAGCAAGTGGGATACTTGTTTCCTTTCTCAGAGTACAACATTCTGAGCTTGTAAAGCCTAGTTGTCACTAGTCTTTATTTCGTTGTTATGTCCTAGTTCTTCCCTGGCGTAATGCAGTCGAATTGGGTCGAGGACAATTCTTGTTAGGTCCAGGTATTGCACTCGTTCCTATTCTCATGGTGCATCAGCGTTTTAATACTATGTGTGGAGTCTGGTCGGCGTTTCCAGTCTTCATTTTTGTTGTGTTTCAGTTCTTCCCTGGCGCAACGTCCCCGGGTCGGGTTGTCACTTGTACCTATTGATAACAAGTATCACACTTGTTTCTCTTTTTCAAAATACGGTGATCTAAGTATTCTATTGGAGTCTGGTCGGTGTTTCAAATCTTCATTTTTGTTGTGTTTCCAGTTCTTCCCTGGCGCAACGCCCCTGGGTCGGGTTGTCACCTGTACCTATTGAGAACAAGTATCACATTTGTTTCTCCTCTCAAAGATACGGTGTTCTAAGTATTCTTTGAAAGTCTAGTCGTTACTATTCCTTACCCTCTTCTCCAATGAAGTTCAATGGAGTCGAAATTCTTTTTGCGTCTTTTGGTTCGAAACCAGAAGTTTGCATGCATTCGTGTTGATACACATGGTCTGGGATTCATAGTGTAAATTTTCGAGTTCATATTTGCATTCAATCACCTTTTACCTCGTCGCTTGGAAGGTTGGAGCCACCCTCGCTCTAGGTTAAAGGATTATTGAATAGGGGCAGCTGTTGTACCCCCAAAATTTACCCTCTTCTTTTTAACATTTTCGGCTTATAGTTCCATTATCATAAACATACACGCATAGCATTGATATTAGGGTTACGAGGTCAAGAGCATCTCAGGTTTTGGAAGAAACTACGTGTTTCGGCTATTTTGGAATATTTTGAACCAAAAATTGATATTTTTCGGTTCGTATGCTTGATTCATGACCTTTTGGAAAAAGGTTATCTCGGGTTGGTTCTACATGCGTTGGAACCAATTTAACATGTTCTCCTATTTATCTATTCAGATTGAAAGCCATTTCGTCAAGGAAGGACTCTGATAGTTCATTTTTTATTAAAGTGGAATTTGGGTTTCTTGTGTGTTTTTGATTCTCCGGAATTCATAACTATCAGCTCGTTGGATATTTTCGGATGATTTTCGATTGGCGAGTCCCTCTCAATATTATCTCCAACTTTAGTTCACAGGTCAGAGGATAATTTTGTGAAGAGAGTCTCCAGAAAAATTAATCATTCAAGTGGAATAAACTGAGTTTTATGGCTGGACCGTGTTTATGGTGCACTAAAAAATTCATAACTCTTGGCTGGAATATCAAAACTGAGTGGGCTGGTGTTTAAAATTATGTCTCGACATCCTCTACAACTTTTATGTTTGGGCCGAGATTTAACTCCTTACGGATCAATACCAAAATTTTATTCTTTGAAGGGATATTTGAGCCGAACCAAACATTTTTCATCTGATGTGCAATGTTCAAAAAATCATATCTCGTTCGATTTTTATTGAAACACGATGGGAATGGTGTCAAAAGTTCACAAATTACATTGGCTTCAATATTCGTGAACGTCTAGAGTTTGGAGTTTGATCGGAAGATCCCCATTTGAAGTGTTTTCCTCAGGTGGCGCAATTAAAATTCTGCATGTGTCAGATTCCCGAAATGTGTGCTGAAACTTCAAAAATTCATATCTCATAAACCATTTGTCCGATTGAGTCGATATTTTATCTCACGCGACCAATTTTTCTTTCCGAACATTTTTGTGTTGTGACCAATTTCAAATTCTGCACGGTTCTCGAGGTTTGGGGTTGTACACGAAATTTTATCAAATAAAGGCGATTTAGGCTTAATCTTGGATCCAAGGCACTCCAAAGCCCAAAAATTACACCTATAAATAAAAACTCACTCTCACAAATCAAGGAGGAAGAATCATTTGTTAAATTTCACACTCAAAATCCACTTTTCTCTCACTTTTTTCTCTTAAGTTGTCAAGAACAAAAAGTAAGAAATTCAACTTCTTCCCCAAGCAAGCCAAGCCAAGGGCTGAGCTCTTCCCTTCCTCTCCGGTCACCATCGCCCTTGCTCGACCGGACCACCACCGGCCAAGCCTCTCCTCATCGGCCTCCTCAGCGGACTGGTCGTCTCTCCATCTTGCATCCGATCGGCACTGTGCGCGGCGCTCCCTTGCTCGGTCGTGACTTTCGGCCTTTCCTCCTCTCATCCACGTGACCGGACTGCTCCCTCTCTTCTCATCGGCTGCCTCTCCTTCTCTTCTTCTTAATCGACCTTTCGGAGAGACACCTCCGTCTGCCTTACTTTGTTGATTCGGCCTCCTCTCCTTGAAATTCCAATCGATTTTCTTCAATTCTCTTCAATGCCTCTTCAATTCTTCACTTCCTCTTCAATTCAACTTCAAAGCTTCAAGTTCAAGTAAGGGCTTATTTCCATAAGCACTTATTTTAAGTGATTTTTTCAAATTTCTTATTCTTGAAATTGAATTGAGGAATTACTTGTACATACACTAGTTAATTCATATCTTGATTAATTGTATGGAAATTGTTTGATTAAGGCTTGAGTCTTGAACTCGATTGTGTCGAGGTGTAGGATTTTGAACATTAGGCATTCATGAATTGATTTCTTTGTACATAGAGCACTTGTGTTGATTGTTTGGATTGTAATTAACATGTTCATGCATTGATTAACACTTGTATTGGATAATTGAATCAATTTCACATGCCATGGCTTGATTTTGTGAACTCGAAAGTGTGTCAAGGTGTAGTTTTATGCACATAATTCATGTGTTAAATTGCATATTTCTTGATTGTTTGAGTTGATTCATTGAAACATGATTGATCCTTGATCTTTGATTTATTTTAGTTCACATTAAATCATGTCAAGATGTGGAGTTGGTTGATCATTAAATTCTTTGCATTTGTTTACATGTTCATGTGCATTTCATCCATAAAATCACCATTTCATAAATAAATATGCATGCTTATGCATTTATTTTCATTCAAACAACCTTGATTTTTGCATATCATTTGTAAATTTAATCATGTAGAATTGTTTGTATCATGTATGGATTTAATATCTCATTCTCCACTTCATTTCAAACACAAAACAAGTAAAAATTGAAAATTAATTTGGTACATAATTTTCACATTCCATAAGCATTTTCATGCATTTTTGTGAACCAAAACTCATTTTTCCTCAAAGGTTCAAGGTAGCAATACTTGTTCTCAATGTTTTGGCATGTTTTAAAACCGATTTCGATGGTTTCAAAACCAAATTTCAAGTGCATCATGCCTAAAACGGTGTTGCTGCTCCGTTCCTTTAAGGTCCAAAAATGTCGCTTCCACTCGAAATTAATTAAAACCGATCATATTTTTGAATCTGTTGACATGTTTACATGCAACCATATAATTTTTAATTACTTCCACAAGTTGAATTTTCGCTTCGATTTCGAATAAGTGTTTTCCCAAGCGGATTTTTGAGATTTTATTTCACTTCTTGTATGCTTATACTAGTATATCATCATGTGAATAATCACTTTTGAGCTTTGTGCTTCCGATGAAGCATATTTCTTGTTATTTCTAACACATTGTTACTTGTGCAAGGTACTTTGAGCTTATTCTTTGATTTATTTGGATAGGTACTTTGTGCTTCCGATGAAGCACATTTCTTGTTATTTCTAATACATTGTTACTTGCACCCATGCGTGTGCGTTCTTTGTCTGCATTGCTTGGTTTTCACCTTCTTGCAGGTTCATTTGTTTCAGATGTGTACACACATTCTGATCTTGCCTATGATAGGCATCCCTTTGTCTTGATTGCTTAGTTTTCATCTTCTTGCAGGTTTATTTGATTGATTTAGATATGTATGACACATATCTCGATCTTGCATCCATGCGTGTGCATTCTTTGTCTGTATTTCATGGTTTTCATCTTCTTGCAGGTTTATCTTCAGATGTGTACGACACACTTTCTGATATTGCCTACGGTAGGCACCCCTTTTGTCTACATTGTCTGGATTGTTATCCCTTGCAGGTTTTGTTGTTGCTATTCGGATGTGTACGATACACATTTCGATCATGCTTATTGGGGCTTCTATGCATTGCTCACCAGATTTCTTTTATTGCTTGTTAGTAGTTCACGAAATTTTCTGGAGTATTTTAGCCTGCTTTTGCTTTTATGGATTGTTATCCGTTTGATATTCTCTTACCTTTTTACAACTTTCCTTTACCACTTTCCTATAGATCATGAGAAGTAGGGGTTTACCGCTTTCTTTTGCCATGAGTAGGATAGGAGTGTGGGATCAAAAGTTGTTGTTTAAAGAGTTGTAGCAGGCATTCCGCAAATTGTGTGCTAATTGTGTTTGGTTTGTTTAAAATCCTGTCATGCAAGGAGGTAATTTTCAGTAAATGTTTACTTTTGTGCTTGCATAGAGTCATGAGTGGTTAGGTAACCTGATATGGCACCACCATTAAAGTCCTAATAATTATGATGATAATAAAAGGCACGCGGAAAAGGGTTAGCAACTAACTCCACACATTTCAGTCCGTGTCAGCTCAGCTCACCCGAATCATGATGCTTCCGTTATCGAGCCATATCATACAGTGGAAAGGGTTCCCTATTCTGACCCTTTACACTTTGCCATGGGGTTCACATTGACATGCTGATACTCACACTCATATGCTCCTTACACTTGATAATTCATATTAAGACGTGATCCATTTTCCCCATATGAAACTCTTGGTTGATAACGGGTTATCTTGCCGTTGGCTATGGTTTTCCTCCGAAAGAAGGCTCCTGGTTGAATCGGATGATTCACTACCTTTGAGGCTATGGAACTTCTTTCTTCTTCTCCGTGCATGTGTGTATCATTTGTTTGCGCATTGCGTTGTTTAGGTGCTTCTGCCAAAGCACTTGCTCACCTCCGCCCTTTGCATCCCTTTGGTTTGTCAACCAAGGCGGATACTAGGACAATTTCCCCTAGGATCGCTCGGTTAGGATAGCATTCGAGCTTAGACATTAGGATTGTTATCCTTTGCATGTCAACATAGGTAGAGATTCCCTTTTCATCCTTGACTTAGGGCCACCTTTTCATGATAAATTTAGGGATAGAGATAATTAGTTTCCCTTATATATTTTTCTTCTCCTTTTGCATAATAAAACTAAAACATTTTCTTTATCAAATCTCAAAATATGCTAATAAACTCAAACCCTTTTGCAAAGGTAAAAAAAATCAACCTCACTTCAAAGCTTTTTGTCTTCGGACCATTTTCTATGAAAACCTTTTCAATAAAGATGTTCCTTTTCAAATCCAAGCAAATTTCTAAGTGTGCGAGCGGCCGAGCATAAGACTTACGATAAGCTGCACTGCTAAGCACAAGTTGCAATTGTAAGGATACGGAATGGAATTTCCCATAAAAAATATTGCAACCCATCAAATTTTTTGAGGAGAACTACGTAGTGCTTTGATCCTTAATTGCACGAATGGGGTACGTAGGCACAAAGGTTCTCAACCGCGACAGACACAACTAAAAAACATTTCTTTTTGTACATAATACTTTGCATCCATTCATTTTACCTTAGGCATAGGTTGTAAATAAATACCCACACCCAATAGATAGAAAGTAGAAGTGGATATCATAGAGTACGATGGGCATGTGGGGTGCTAATACGTTCCCCTCGCGTAAATTACTCCCTTACCCGATCTCTTGGTCGTAAGACCATAATTTCTCCCCCTCAGGTTTATTCAATGTTTTCCTTTCCTCTCGCAGGATAAAAAATGTTCGATGGCGACTTCATTGATATTTTATCCGATGATTTCACCAGTAGTTTCATTCGCAGATCTGAAGACTCGGACAGAGCTGATCGACCGAATGCAACTAGCTTATGATGATGCGGTGAGTGCTTCAACGGGGAGCTTCGAGAATGTTGTGGCCCAAATACGTGTCTTGAATCCGGGCGTGGAGTTGGTGACCGTCGGTAAGGGGGTTCACTACTAAGTTGAGGATGTCCAAATAAATGTGCCCTTTTTTTACTCGGAGATGGTGGTTGTTGACATGCCCCCATAAAGATTCCCCAGAGATGGTCTGGTCCAGTCTGTCGAATGATCAACTAGTGGTGTTGGTTTTGGCCAGTGTGCCAAGTTATTTTGATGTATTTCGATTATTCGGGCATAGCCCATTTTATGTAATGACAATTTGGTCCTGGTGGCTATTTTATTATTTATTTTGTTTGGGGTGGAGTCTCTTTTTGTAACTCCAAGACAGATTTAGCCTTCATGGCTGTTAAGATAACTTAGTGTTTTTCTTCTGATATATTATGTGTGTTATAATTTTCTGTGTATGGGGTATGCTCGTTTAATGCAGGTCTTCACTAGTGTGGAGCGACTAGTAAAGGGGCCAGTTCGATTGTTGGGCTCGATCCGGAACTCAAGTCCTGATTAAGGACCTGAGGTCGGTGGCGTGAATGTCCCATCGCAATTCGAGTGTTCAACCGGCGAGGTACTTAGGAGACAGGGCTCGGTTGAGTCCCCCGTGCCATTGTGAGTATCTTGCTCATTTCTTAAATAGATCTAGGGTCCTTTTGGTGTCAGATTTGTCGCGCTGCGATTGTAACACCCCAATATTACCCAAGGTTTTATAAGTAAAATCAGAGTAATTTAAAATTTCATAAATTCAATACTGAGGCGTCACACCTTCAAAACCAAATCACTTTAAACAGTTTGCTTTAAAGTATAAATCTCGGATACATAGCATCCTCGGAAATCATAAATTGAATCTTAGAAATCAAAAACACCTTCTTTATTAAACCTCCTCATCAAATTATAATTTCATAAAGTATGATTCTTATTTACAAAAGGAATAACAACAAAAGAACAACAACAAGACAACATAAATATTCCCCCCGAGTGCTACGTATCAGAGCGACACCGACTCAACTAATAGCAGCTATAATCTCCGTCTTCATAACCTGCACGTTACCAGTATAAAGGTAACGGCGAAACAAGTAAAGGGTGAGATACTCCAAAACATATAATTAAAGGCATGATAACATATATATAGTTTTGGAATTATAAAAGATATAGGTTAATAAGTGCATTTCAACACATATCCAAAACCCACTCACTTTGATCGTCATTCTAATGTGTATAATCTACACTTTATCGCCCTAACCTCATCGACATAAATCATCACAACAACACATAAACTTTCATCACCACGAAATCATCACGAGTCAATATGTCATTAGTCAACACGACAATCATAAACACCAACATCAAACAACAACATCAAACAATGCTAATAACATAAGCAACATAAACAAAATCATCACAAATTGGCTAAAGCCCATCGTCGCTTTTGGCATAAAAGCCCACCGGCATAAACATCATCACATCATATTTGCATTAAGCATTTCATCAAAGTCAAATCATCGCAAAACTCATCATTTATATTCATCGCATAGTTATCATGAAATTATCACGTCATATTCATTTCATGTTCATCATAAAGATCATCACCAAACAAAGCATCATATATCATCGCAATTCAACATCATCCATCAATTAAAACCCAACGCCAAACAACTCAAACATAAACATAACCGACTCTATGAGACACGACTATGTTATGCATGTGGTACCCGTCGCTTTGTCCATAATTAGGAACACTTGGCATAAAGCCCATCGTCGCTTGGCATAAAAGCCCTCGTCGCTTGGCATAAAAGCCTTCGTCGCCAATGCAATGTATGTGACTCAGAAATAAAAACAACATAACAAAACATCATCATCGCTCATCAAAATTGATATAAAGTTCACGTCGCCATATTCATCCACATCAAGATAAACATATCATCGCATCGCATATCGTCAAGTATTCATTAATAAATACACCGTCGCAAACATCATGTTTAATCACACCACATCATTATCAATTCATTCACTAAATTCCAAATACGGAAAAATAGTCAAATACCTATAATCGTCGCGAAAGCCATTCCTAATAACCGGCATTAATCATAATCGTCAACATCGCAATCGGATTGTCCATACGTGTCTTAAATATACTAAAACACAATCCGATTCAATTTAACCGTAATTTGGCCTATTTCGGGTCGTTTCGTAAAAACTCGTAGTTTCGAAAAACTAACCTCACCTCTACGTTCTACACGTCGAACTTAGCTAGCACGTCAATTTTCGTTGAATTCGGAGCAACTTGCTCCGTCGCCGAAATTACCGAAATCGGGAAATCGGAACATAATCGGGTTCCAAATTTAACCGGCTAACTTATGTCCTGATTATATTTTATTAATACTAACTAGTAGTATAAGGATTTAAGGAAATTGATGGAAATAGAAGCTAGCAGGAAAATTATGCAGAAAATCAATTCAGAAAAAAAACGTTATAGAAAAAGAAACCCCAAAATTCTTACTCCTTCGCTTGCCTAAAGGGACACACGTCCCATCCCCTTGTGCCATGATGGAGGAGGGGGCCTTGGATTGGGGGACGGCTTCCCCTCAAGCTGAGATGGGCGCCTCCCCCTTGCTTCATTGCCCAACTCATCTTCTTCCTCGGTTCAACATAAGGCAGCAGTTTTTTGGTTTTTTCTCAGTTTTATAGTTTTGATTATTTTCTTCATTCTAGCAACTTAATCCTATTAGCCATGGTAATAGAACACCTAGATCAATACTCCTAACTCAACTTTCCTAATTTATTCCAACAATCACACACACACAACTCATAAACCACAACATTAATTTTCATCTCAAATCCACAACATATCTATCAAACCCTAACTATAGGAAGTGGAAAATCAAACCCCTTACCTCATCTTGTTCTTGCAAAGCTTCTTGATTTCTCTACCACTTCCAACCATAGCTTCCTCTTATTCTTCCTCTTCCAAACCCTCTATTTCTCTCTATGTTCTAAGTTTGGCTTTGGTGTTTTCTTAATGGAAAGAAAATGAGGAAAAATAGTTTATAATGGTGTATTGTTACTAGGCAAGGGTGTAAACCCAATTCTACCAAATTACTTCTCACACCCCTAATTTATTTTATTAATTAACACCTTAATAATATCTAATAATATTATTAACTTAATTAATTAAAACAATTCCGGGGAATTAAATATCGGTCTGAATAGTATTTTACCGAACCGAACGGAATAAAATCGGACCGAACGAAACGTCGCCAAATATATTAATTAATATAAATACTCTCGTCGAAAAATAAATATCAATCGGTGACTAGAAAATATTAATATAATATAATATTAATTAAAACGGGGCGTTACAACGATGGTACCGAGGCGCGCGCCCGATGTCGAGACCTTGACGCTCGGGTAATTTTCCAAGATGTGTCGACTGTTTGTGCCTTGACTGTAATATTGTTTCAGTTTCTCGATGTTCTATGATCGAGCAAGTTGTTCCCCTTGAAGATTTTCTAGGTAGTAGGCTTTCGTCCCCATTTTAGCATAAATACGATAGGGTCCTTCCCAGTTTGTCGCGAGCTTTCCTTCGTAGGAGTCTTTGAGATTTTGCTTTAAGACTAAGCTTCTGACGTTGAATTTGGGAGAAATGACTTTGGCGTCGTACCGAAGGGTTATTCTTTGTTTGAGCAAGGATTTCCTTAGGGTAGCTCCCGTCCTTTTCTCCTCGACTAGGTCGAGCTCTTCTCTTAAGGATTTATCGCTCATTTATTCGTAGAGCGTAGATTCTGTTCTTCTCGATGGTTCGACAATTTCAACTGGAATGACCGCCTCAGTCCCATATGCTAGTCGGAAGGGGGTCTCCCCGGTAGATGAGTGAGGGGTAGTACGATAGGCTCTGAGCATGTTGTGTAGCTCCTCGACCCATTTTTTCTTTATTTTGTCTAATCTTCGTCTGAGACCGCGTAGGATGACTCTGTTTGCAACTTCAGCCTGCCTATTAGTTTGCGAGTGTTTGATGAAAGCGAAATGTTGTACGGTTCCCAAGTGGGCAACGAAATCTTAGAAGTTCTTATCTGTGAATTGTGTCCCGTTATTGTAACACCCCAAATTTACCCAAGGTTTTATATACAAAAATCAGAGTAATTTAAAATTTCATAAATTAACTACTGAGGCGTCACATCATCAAACCAAATCACTTTATACAGTTTGCTTTAAAGTATAAATCTCGGATACATAGCATCATCGAAAATCATTAATTGACTCATAAAAATCAAAACAATTTCTTTATTAAACTTCCTCATCAAAATCATGTTTTCATAAAGTATGATTCTTATACATAAAGGAATAACACCAATATAAAACAACAAGACAACATAAATATTCCCCGAGTGCTACGTATCAGAGCGACACCGACTCAACTAATAGCAGCTATAAACTCCGTCTTCATAACCTGCACGTTACCAATATAAAGGTAACGGCGAAACAAGTAAAGGGTGAGATACTCCAAAACATATAACTAAAGGCATGATTATATATATATATATATATATATATATATATATATATATATATAGTTTTGGAATTATAAATGGTATAGATTAATAAGTGCATTCCAACACAATCCAAACTCACTTACTCTTATCGTCATTCTAAAGTGTATAACCTATACTTAATCGCCTTAGCCTCATCGGCACAAATCATCACAACAACACGTAAACCTCCGTCACCACGAAATCGTCACAAGCTAATACATCACTAATTAACACGGCAATCATAAACAACTACATCAACCAACAACATTAAACAATTCTAACAACATGAACAACATAAACAAATCATCACAAATTGGCTAAAGCCCAATGTCACTTTTGGCATAAAGCCCATCTTCACTTTTGGCATAAAGCCCATCATCGCTTTTGGCATAAAGCCCATGATCACAAACATCATCACATCATAATTGCATTAAGCATTTCATCTAAATTAAATCATCACAAAACTCATTATTTATACTCATCACCTAGTTATCATGCAACTATCAAGTTATATTCATTTCATATTCATCACAAGGATCATCACCAACAAAGCATCATATATCATCGCAATTCACATCATTCATCAATTAAAACCCAACGCCAAACAACTCAAACATAAACATAACCGACTCTATGAGACACGACTATGTTATGCATGTGGTACCCATCGCTTTATCCATAATTAGGAACACTTGGCATAAAAGCCTCGTCACTTGGCATAAAAGCCTCGTCGCTTGGCATAAAAGCCCTCGTCGCTTGGCATAAAAGCCCTCGTCGCCAATGCAATGTATGTGACTCAATAATAAAACAACACAACACAAAAACATCATCGTCGCTCATCAAAATTGACATAAAGTCCACGTCGCCATATTTATTCACAACAAATAAATATATCAACGCATCATTTTTGCATTATGCAAAACATCACCAAACAATTCATCATCGTTAAAAGTCATGCATTCATCAATCGGAAGCATTTATCAACAACATCAATAAAATCATCACACCATCATGTACAAAGACATATATCATCGCATCGCATATTAACAAGTATTCATTAATTAATACGTCGTCGCAACCATTATGTTTTATCACACCACATTATTATCGATTCATTCACTAAATTCCGAATACGGAAAAATAGTCAAACCCCTATAATCTTCGCGAAAGCCATTCCTAATAACCGGCATTAATCATAATCGTCAACGTCGCAATCGGATTGTCCATATGTGTCCTAAATCCACTAAAACGAAATCCGATTCAATTAAACCGTAATTAAGCCTATTTCGGGTCATCTCGTAAAAACTCGTAATTTCTAAAAACTAACCTCACCACTACGTTTTACACGTCAAACTTGTCTAGCACGTCAATTTTCGTTGAATTCGGAGCAACTTGCTCCATCGTCAAATTTACCGGAATCGGAATATTGGAACACAATCGGATTCCAAAAGAAGTACGAAAAATCAGAATTTTGGAGGTTACGATGCATCAACACGGGCACCCGTGTGAATCAACACGGCCAGTGTTGAAAAGCCCCCAGAACACGCCAAAAAAACAAAGTCAGAGAATCAACACGGGCACCCGTGTTGACCAACACGGCCCGTGTTGATGGACCTGGGCAACCAAAATTCCTACACAAGAGGACAACACGGCCGTGTTAATCAACACGGCCCGTGTTGATGGACCTGCGTGAAAACTTCATCTTTTTGAGTTTTTCTCATTCTACTACCATGGTTTTCTTTCCCATTTCAATACTCTTAATCCTACAAGCTAGCACCTAATACACCCACAAACCATACTCCTAATCCAACTCTTCTAAACCATTCCAACAATCAACCAACAAAACCCTATAAATCAACTATCAATTTCACCCCCAAATCCAAAATATATCTATCAAAACCTAACAATATGAGATGGAGAATCAAACCCCTTACCTCTAGTGCTTGGATGATTCAAGATGATTCTACAACTCCAACCTCAAGCTTCTCTCTTGCTCCTATTCTTCTTCTTCTCCTTCTTCCCAAACCCTTATTTTCCTCCAAGTTTCTATTTTTGCTTTTGTGTTTACCAAATGGAAAGAAAGAAGGAAAATGGTTTTATAAGGTTGTTTCTACTAGCTTCCAAGTTTCCATGTTTGGTTTTGGTATTTTGAATGGAAGGAAAATGAGGAGAAATGCTTTATATGTTGTTTCCTTTACAAGCAAACCCCATTTCTACACAATTAATCCTCACACCCCTAACTTAATTATATCATTAATTCAATTAATTCAAATAATTTCGGGGAATTAAATATCGGGTCCGAATGATATTTTACCGAACCGAACGGAATAAAAACCGGACCGAACGAAACGTCGTCAAATATATTATCAGATATATTGATTAATATCAATATTCTCATTGAAAAATAAATATCGATCGGTAATTCGAAAATATTAATATAATATAATATTAATTAAAACAGGTCGTTACAGTTATCGGTGACTACGGCTTATGGTATGCCGAATCGGGCTAGTATGTTCCTCTTATAGAAACGCTGGATGTTTTGAGCGGTGATTTTGGATAATGCTCCAACTTCTATCCATTTGGTGAAATAGTCGATGTCTACTATCAAGTATTTGTTTTGGTTGGCTCCCACCACGATCGGGATGAAGATGTCCAGCCCCCACCACGAGAAGGGTCAGGGGGATGAAAGAGATTTAAGCTCACTCAATGGTGCCAAGTGCATATGCCCGTGCCGTTGACACTTGTCACATTTCTTTACATGCTCTTTGGCGTCGAGCTGCATGGTCGGTGTAACACCCCCTTCTATTTACCTGCGTTTTATAAATAATAATCAGAGTATTTTAATCATAATCTAGAAGGCGTCACAATTTAAATAGTTTAAATCAATCAATACAGCTGTCATGCTTTCACTGAAGAAAATTTATTAAGTAAATAATGCAAAGATTATGTTTAACAGCGGAAATGAAACATAATCAAAATTCCGAATACATCATTCATAATATTCCAAGATAATAACCAAAACCTGATTCAAAACACTAAGGTATTCCAGGATTTTTAATCAAGACACAATTCCAAACTATTAAGAAAGTATCCATTTAAAGGATTCAAACAACCGTTTCCCCAGTGTTACATCTACCAGAGCACGACACTGACACACGGACTAATTAACTGACTCAATACTAGAGCTATCCTCACCAACTCCAATGCAGTTAATCACTTCGGATCTGAAATTGTTGAGTAAGGGTGAGATCTCAATTCAATATAACATGCATTATACGTTCTTAGAATACAATAGAATAATCAGATACATTAATCCATTAATCAAGCACAAATCATAGTCCATTCACAAGGCAATTCACACAATGAACATGTATATAAACAAACAATGGAAATTGCAACACTGGAAACCATCCTAGCATGTTACAATCCCATATGCAATGCAGACTCTATGCATGTGGTACCAAAACGTGAACCGAGTTCACCCACTGCTCCGTTTACTCGTGGAAAGACAGTGTAATCCATGAGTCGCCCAGAACACTGAGTCAAGAATCCAATCCCTGATTCGCCCATAACCACCGGGTCAAGAATCTAGCCTCACTACCTCTGCACCAGGTAAGTCTATCGGCTCTGCCAGTTCGCTTCCGCACAATGGGAATGAACCAATTTAACAATGTTCATGCATGCATCATAAAAGCATGCACATCAATGCAACGGAATATGATAACAACATAATTCCACATAAATACCAATATCAATCTATCACATGATAACAACATAATCATAAATTAATTATCACAAGCATAAACATGCCAAACTCTTACTCTTCAATCAGTAAGACTATCACCAGTACATAATAACAATAGCACATGATACCAATACAATCATGAATACCACAAGGGAAAGAAACATCACATGAACGTCAATCTCCATTCAAATTGTCAAACAATCTAAACCAATTCATAGATTACGATCCCAACATAATTCACTTATTGCCAATCACCAACGTATCACATTCAATCACAATGAATATCAAGATACAACATAGCAAGCATTAATAACTCATCTGGTAACTCAGACCATTCGTAATAGTTTCCCATTATCCTTAACTAAACACTCTTTTCAAAAATCGGGAGCTCGACTATTTTTCAAAATAATTTAGCAAAATAATATTTTTCTCTTTTCAAAAGGTAGTATTTTAAATTTAAGAAATAACGCCGAAAACGGCACTCGAATCGGAGTTACGGTTTAGAAAATATGAATTTTTAAAGTTTTAGAATTTTTAGAAAAATACTCATGGAACCCGGTTCCTACCTATACAGGAACCGGTTCCTGAAAGTCTTCAAAACTCGCTCCCTGGTTTTTGTATGGGAACCCGGTTCCTACCTATACAGGAACCGGTTCCTGAGTGTAAAAATCCCGCTTTTATTTAACACTGGGTTCCTCCCAGGAACCGGTTACGTCTGTAACATCATTTTCTGCAACTTTTGACAGCATTTTGCATCCATTATCATTTCCAAACTTTCAAGTACGAATTGGGACATTAGGAACACTATTTCATGATCATTTCACACCATTATAACATCACACAACATGGTTTATTCATTCCTAGCAATTATTTGACATGCAAATGATCCTAATTCCAAACACCGACACAAAATAGGGTTTATTTCCATAACTTATAATCATCAACATTCAAACTTCCTAACATACCCAATTATCCCTTTGATTCCCAAAACCCATAAAGCATATTAACCGAACGAAATCACCCCTTACCTCGTGATGAATCTTCGATTTCTCTCGGCGTCGGCTTTTCCTCTCTTTTCCTCTTCTCTCCAATTCTACGTGAAAGCAGTTTCTCCAAAAAAACTCCTCTTTTCCTTATTTTCCTTTTTATACTCCTTTTAATATTCCTTTAATTATTCCAATAAAATAATTAAAACTTAGTAACAATAGAGTGATTTACTCCTCCCACCCCCTGTTACTCTGCACACCTCCAATCCTTCTTTCTTAATTTAATCTAATTAAATCCAAAAATACAAATACTTAAGACTTTAATTAATTAAATAATTAAATTCCCACTTATTTAATATTTGAATTAAATCGGGGTGTCACAGTCGGCCAGTAGTACGTCAACGAAGACAACCCTTTTTAAGTTTTTCTGAACAAGAGCCCAATATTCAGCCAATTGGTCATTTTTGACTTGGTATTCGACTCGGACTTGGGAGGTCACGATCTGTGAGTCTATGAAGATCTTGGCCTCTTTGGCTCTTGTATCCTCGGCCAGGCGAAGACCTGCGAGGAAGGGTTTGTACTCTGCTTGGTTTTTCGATGTAAGGAACGAGAGGGTGAGGGGAAGGCTCCATTGACAAATATTGTACATTTGTTCATCCCGTCGTGGGATGCGGGGAAGGTAAGCTCTGTTACGAAGTCTGCTAGTACTTGGGATTTGAGGGATTTCCTGCTTTCATATATGATATCAAACTCGGATAGCTCCAAGAACCATTTGAGTATCCTACCGGCCATATCTGGTCAACCTAATAATTGCTTTAAGGGTTGATCTGTTTGAACGACTATGGTGTGTGCTACGAAGTAGTGTCGAAGTCTCCTTGTTGCACTGATGAGTGTGAGGGCCATTTTTCGATCTATTGATATCTTATCTCAGGCCCTTGCAAGGATTTGCTCGTGAAATAGATCGACTTTTGCCCTTTTGGAATTTCTTGGATGAGTGTCACGCTGACGGATTTTGGTGTTACGGCTAGATAGAGGTATAATAACTCTTATTTATCCGGTTGTGATAGCACGGGAGGCTGAGATAGCGTTTTTTAAGATGGATGAGGAATTGCTCGCATTCCTCAGTCCAATCGAACGCAACTTCTTTCCTGAAGAGCTTGAAGAACGAAAGTGCATGTTGCGCGGATTTCATGACAAAACGTGATAACGAGGTGAGCATTCCGTTTAAGGTTTGGATGGGCTTCTTGGAGTTGGTGATGGGAATTTATGAGAATTCTTGACACTTATCAGGGTTATCTTCGATGTCGCGCTCAGTAAGATAGAATCCGAGGAATTTCCCTGCCCGCACTCCGAAGGTGCATTTGTCCGGGTTAAACCTCATTTTGACGCTTCTGGCTTGGTCAAAGACTTTAATGAGGTGGAGGACATGGTTGACCTCCTCTTTGGATTTAACGATCATGTCGTCCATATAGACCTCGAGCATGTCCCCAATTTCGCCTTGAAATACCTTGTCCATCACTCGCTGGTATGTCGTGCCGACGTTATTTAGACCGAAGGGAATGACATTGTATTAGTAATTTCCTGATTCGGTCATAAAGGTTGTGTGTTTTTGATTCGTTTTGGCCATGGGATCTGGTTGTATCCAAAATATGCATCCATGAACGAAAGTAATTTAAAACTAGCAGGATTATCAATTATTTTATCTATGTTGGGGAGGGAGATAGGCGTCCTTAGAACATGCCTTGTTAATATCAGAATAATCAACACACATACGCCATTTTTCATTTCTCTTTTTAACAAGTACAATATTGGATAGCCAGTTTGTGTACTGGGCTTCCGAGATGAATTTGGTCTCTAATAGGTCCCTAACAGCTTGGTCGACAACCTCGGTTTTTTTGGGACTGCTTTTGCCTTCGTTGAGCTACGCCCTTAAGGGCGGGGTCGATTGTCAGGTGGTGGCAGGCTATCTTCAGGTCTAAGCCGGGCATTTCTGTTGCACTCCAAGTGAAAAGATCAATGTTATCCTTCAGGCACGCCTTCAACTGCCTCCGAGCCAATTCTGGAAGATCTGCACCAGTTTTGACTCCTTTGATCGGGTCGCTTCCGAGTGGTATGAGCTCGAATTAGTCGTCAACGATTGGCCGCATATGCTGCTTCATGGGCTCTTCTAACCTGCTAGGGGTAGGTGAGTCCTCTTCAACCATAGGCTCCTTGCCCTTTCTCCATCGCTCTACGAGATCTTCAGGCTCAAGGCAACTGTTGAGGTCTATAGTGTCGACCTGGGGGAGTGGTCTTGGCCTCTCTGAACTTTTGGGGAAATCGACTCTACTTATTGTCCTTTGCTGGAGGTTGATGGAACTCATGCCTTTGGCAGATGCGTTGAAGCATCTTCGGGCGGCCTGAATATCCTCGTGAAGGGTTGTTACCTGGCCCCCGACTATGTAATACTTCATCTTAAGATGAACGGTGGAGGGCATCGCTATCAACTCCTCTAAAGTGGGTCGTCCGAAAATACATTGGTAGAGAGACGGGAAATCAACCACAATAAATTGAGTCTTGATTGACTTGCCCATTTTCCGGCTCTAAAGGTCACAATCAACTCCACGTAACCCAAAGGCTTCACGATAAAGACATTAAACCCCTACAAGTCTGAACTGACATACGGGGTGAGATGGGTTTCATTCAACTGTAGGGTATGGACGAGTTGGGTGTACATGATGTCGACCGAATTTCCCTGGTCGACCAAAATCCTTCTCACATCGAAGTTTGACATTCTGGCCCGCACGAGCTAGGGGATGTTTGCGTTCGGGGTGCCCCAGAGTAGTTCTTCTTTGTAAAAGGCTACCGGATGAGACTTGCCTTGAAATTTGACTAGTGTGGCGCCTAGATCCAAGCTTGTTTTTATGAGGTTCTCGAACCTCCTCTTGATCGATCTTATAGTGGTTTTGTTGAAGTTGCCACTAGATATGACCAAGGCCGTGGAGAAGGATTCCCACGGGCTATGGGTGGAGAAATACACCGGAGTGGTGTCGAGGTCGGGGATGAAGAAATCTTTCGGCCTGGTGATGCTCATGGCCACGGGCATGAAAGACTCATCGTTGGGCTTTTCTTCTTCGAACTTACTGGATGAAGAAGCTTCTTCCCTTGCGGTCTCCTTCTTCTTATACTGCTTCAAATGGCCGTCCCGGATGAGGATTTTGATCACATCCTTCAGATGGATACAATTATCGGTCATGTGACCATGACTCCGGTGGAACCTACAGTATTTGCTTTTGTCAGTCCCCGACTTAGCTAAGGTCTTCCGACCAATCGGTCCCTTGTGCTCCCTGGAATCACGGGGTCTTTCTTCCCACCTTCTCTCTCCTCGATGGGATGTCGAGGTATCGTCTCCCTTTGAGCTCTTGGCATTCTCTCGATGCCTGGTGTGTTGAGCGTAGTTTTCAGCTTCTTTCTTGGTGATGGCGAGCGATCATGGGGGCAATGTGGCTCATTCTTGGTTTTCTTGTGAGATGGGGATCCCCGATTCTTCCGAGGAAGTGTATGCCCCCTCTTCTCTAGGGCCTCTATCCTTTCTCCCTGTTGCAGGATAAGATTATTGGTGTTATTGAGGGAAGCGAGGATTGCTGCCATGGCCGGATCGATGTTGGCCTGCATGGCTATCGGGGGAGGAACGGTGGCGATGTCTCCCCCTGAATTCTTGGATTTTTTATTGTCCAAGAGAGAGTCTTGAGTGACAGCGTCGTCGGAATATGGGGACGCAATTCCGCCATCCCCGTTGTCGGCAAAATCCTCTAGATGGGGAAAGGTCTCATTCCCGTCTATTTTGCGGATAGGCGAGATGATGATATTTCCATAAGGAAATTGGTCGTTGATTTTGGCCGTCTTGTTGAGGGTATTAAAATATCTTTGGTCTTCTGGGATATTTAGGAGAAATGAAGACGAGGAAGATAGTTTCCCACAGACGACACCACTGATCTGGAGTGTTGATCCGAATCTGAGATGACCGGAGAAATGAAGGTTCGTCGATTTGTGTTTGATGAGGAGTGGTTGGTGTACCTGCAAGGCACTCTTATGCTAAAGTAAGCAAGTGATCAAGGTGAGAATAGAAAGATATTAGGGTTGTTTAGAGTAAGAACAAGATACCTTGCCCTCAAGGATATGAGGGTTTATATAATGATCCTAAGAGCAGTCTCATTGGTTTCTATATTTGGGACTAGATATGTAGATCCATGGATATAACTATCCATGTTGACCTGGTCAAGCCAGGAACTAATGCCCGAAACTAGCCATTATGTCGACCTGAGGGGACCGCCAATGGGCATAGTCTCTAAAGAGGAGAATCAACTGATCTGTGCGACAGACGTTGAGCGGAGGGGTTCCAACGAGGTGCAGAACAGGAAGATGATGCCCTTCGAAGGCCATTTGGCTCGGCTATCCCGTCATAAGGCCCAAAGACGAGGTTGACCCAATACCCGTTGGGGCAGTCCATAACACATCTTAAAACCGCAAGCGCAATTTATAATAAAATCATAATATAATTCACCAAAAAGGTGTCACAAATTCTTAACATAAAATATCCTTTGAAGCGAAAGTTAAGACATTTTAACAATATCAACATGGTCTCAAAATGGAAATGACTTCAATTTAAATGAACCATCAGTCTAGTAACTTCAACATTTAGCACATTAAAATAAACAACGATTTCATCCCTAGTGTTAAACTATCAATGTGACACAAGATACTAAACAAAAACACTGAAAACAATAAACGAAGAAGGAACATCGCCATCTTTCACTTGCCAACATCTAAGGTTCCTGAGTCTCTACGTAAGTATTTGTAACTTAGGCATAAACCTAATACAACAGGGTGTGAGAGTATAATTCAAATATGATAGCAATGCATAATACAACAATGATAGATATCAAATATATCCTTAACAAACAAGCAACTAAGTCACACAACAATTAATCACCCAATGCGGTTTATGTGTGCAATGCACTTCTCGACTATACTTTAATGCATGTGGTACCAAGATTTTGGAAGTTCTGAGATATGTTGTTGAAGTCATCTCATTGTTTGTTACATCTCTAAATCCACGACACACCACTAGTTCCATATTTGAACCTGACAACATCATCACTTAACTCTGACATATATGATGCACAAATGACAATTAAACAACACACAAGGTGCATCTCAACCTCCACCTGCATAAAATTAACATTGGATCCATCTGTGAACCAAATACACCTGCATGATAGTTAAGGGTGTTCAAATCCAAACGGTCCAAATAAAAGTCACAAACTAATCCAAAAAATGAAATGCGCAAAAACTGAATATTATTGGATATGTTTGGTGTCATTTTGTAAAAACCGCTCGATTTGGATCGAATTTCGGATTGATTTTTCAAAATAGAACCAAACAACGTGTATGTATTTTTATACTTACTTATTTTTTATTAATATGATATGTTGTGTTAATTTATTATTGGCTTAAATGCAATTTTTGTCCCCATTTTAAAAGTCAAATTTTAAGTCCCTAAACTCTATCTCACTTGAGACCCGCTAGCTTTTACATAGTGACAATCGATAATGAAAACAAAAAGAAATTATTTTTAATGATGTGTCAATGTTAATTAGGATAATTTATTAATTAATATTTTTAACTAATAAATTATATATTTTATTTATGTTTATTTAGAAATTTAATGGGAATTCTTTAATACAAATTTTTAAAAGAGTAATTTGGGCTAAGGCCTATATAAGTATATTCATATCTCAAACACACAAATTTACAATTGATATAACTAATGTGTTTTATATAAACACTTAAATTTACTACAATCCAATCAATGTATAACTTGTTTCCTCAATCTTTGAAGCCTTTTTGAAGCCTGTACCATCATCTTCTACTATGGAAAACAAGAAGTAGTTTTCAATAAGGTTAGAGACAACAACTATACCTTTATACACAATTTTTCCACTTGTTTAATCACTCAAAAAAGGAAACAAAGGAATATTGATCATTCAACTACATCTAACCAGATTCAATATATTATACTCCTAAGTTTCTGAGAAAGAAGTTCATGTCTCACCAACCTTAAGTTTCACTGATCCAAGAAAACTTGCTTTAACATTCACTGCAACTTTATAGCATTTAAAGCCTCTGGTTTCAACTGCATATTCTTCCGCTCAACATCACTTGTTTCAAAGTTTGGTTTTAGAGACCAAAATATAAAAGTAACGAAAATTGAAGTGAAGAAATTTAAAGCGAAAACACTCAAATGTACATATGGAAACTCATTAAATCCCTCAATAATTTGCAATTAAGTTCCATACATATACTTAGAGAAAAAGGATATTGCACTGAGAGAATCAATGATGACCGTGTAAAGTGGCAAGTCATACTATAGATTTTAAGATATTTTAATAATTTGACATTTTAAAATAATTTGATTGGATGCTTGTGTAATATATTTTTACACCGACAATGCACTACTATTAAACTCTATACTTAAATGTATGCACAAATTAATAGAGTTTGCTCTCAAAATCCGCATTGAGTTCAGAATAACAAGCAATTAGTTAACAGAAATTTTTTACTCAATTAATCCAAAATTTCAAAAATATTCCTAAACTACCCCACATTTAAATAATTTCCCAATATACTTTTCTTTTAAAAAAAAAACATATTCATTGGTGTCAACCCAATTTGCGACTGCACCTAAAATTTAAGAGGAGGTGCCAATTAGATTGACACCCACATTAGGTGTTGTCAATCCAATTGGCGCCTATGTGCAATTTTTAAAGGGTTGTGCCATTTGGTCTGGCACCAATGTTTGTTTTATTTTTTTTTTATTTTCATAATTAATTGTATTTGACACACCGCACAAAATTTCATGCGGAAAATCAAAGACAAGAACCTATGCAAAAAGTGGTGAATGTAGGCTATGCTCTAACCCAACCTTAATTTCAATAGTATCGAGATGAAATTAGATTGCCAAATGTAGATGCATTAAGGTGGGTGGATAACATACCATTAGAGAAGTGGACAAGGGCATTTGACGGAGGATGTCGATGGGGCCACATGGTAACAAATCTTATGGAATCCATGAACGGTGTCTTCAAAGGCATTAGACATCTATCAATAATCGCATTAGTGAGAACAACCTACTTTAGGTTGGCATTATTTTTTGCAACCAGAGGTGAAAATGGAGTGCGGTTTCAAGGTCAGGGAAATTATTCAGAGAATATTGTATGAAAGTGATGAAAGAAGAAGCTAACAAAGCTGGCTCGCATGCGGTTATAATTTTTTATCGTCATAGACACACTTTCAGTGTACAAGAAACAATGAACCACAATGAGGGGAGGCCGAATTTATCCTATGTCGTCAAACTAAATAGAGGTTGGTGCGACTGCGGAAAATTTCAGGCCTTCTGTATGCCTTGCTCTCATATCATTATAGCATGCGCATATACTTGCCAGGACTCTTAGATCCATCTATCTGACGTTTAAAAGGTCTTTAACATTTTAAGTGTTTACAGCAAGAGCTTCCCAGCGGTAGCAATGGATGCATATTGGCCTATATATCAGGGAGACATAGTTTGGCACAACGATGAGATGCGAAGAAAGAAAAAGGGTCGCCCCAAAAGCACTTATATTAGAACAAAGATGGACATGGCTGATAAAATAATTAGATTATGTAGTATATGTCGTCAGCCCGGACACAATCAAAAACATTGTTTAAATGTCGGATCAACCTCTGCATAATAAGTAATTTTTTATTTCAATTTATGTAACCTCCGTATGATATATATATATATATATATATATATATATATATATATATATATATATATATTATAAACTTTTTGTTACAACAAAATTAACATAACAAACATCACATAAACTTTAACTAACACTGTGTTTACTGTGGAAAATGGTAAACAAGCGCTGGTCCTCCCTATGTCCTAAAACTAAGGGTTACTCGCAAGATCGACCAGTTGATCTTAAGATGCGTGCTAAGATTTTGTATATTGTACTGATTCTATCAAAAATATGCCCTAGCCAAGAAACGGTTTTCTAAGACCAAAGGAAACAGTACAATGACTTTCCACACAGAAGTTTCGACCGACTGACTGGTAACTCGTGACCGACAGTATATTCTGGATGAAACAAGACTCAAAAAACTAACTGGTTGGTGACTCGTGACTGACAAGCAGTGTTGAAAAGTTCATGCAAGTACATAAAAAGCTTAGTGACTCTGTCTTCCTTAAGCGCAGAATTGGGCAGATTGTTGGTAAGAATTTGAGAATAAAAGTGAACACACCTAAAAATTACAACGAAGCGACTTATTTATAGTAATTTACAAGATAACTGCTGAAAGAAATCAATGGACGAAATGAAACTAAAACGTAACTGCTACATAAGATTTCGCCATCCACTTGGCGCCTAACAACCACGATCTCTTGAGGTAACTGCCCACGATCTTCAAAATTTGACTCTTTCCTGCTCGTGATTTCAAAAAGGATTAACTGCTCCTAGCTTGGATACATCTTAGGAAGAATGAAATTTCCCTAAGTCCCTTAGACTATGTCTTTGACAACACCTGAACTTCGATCAATTCCTTCACTCAACCCATAATATGTCGAGTCGACCAATAACCTTTCTTTATCCATCTAGTCGATGTGGTTCATCTTCGACACATTTGTCTTGACCCCTTTTTCCTTTTGGCCGCCAATCTCGATTTTTTCCAGGTTCATTTGATACTTTGGTCGAATCGACCAATTTCTTGGTTCACTCTCTTGGTCGACACACTTCTTTCTGACATATTTGACTTGGTTTTATAAACTCTCCTAAGGAACCTATATTCGTTCAAAATAGGCCCCTAACTTGTATGGATGTTTCCCTTTGACACATGCCCTTAAACGTATTTAGGAAATTTCAGGTAACACACTGAAAATAACACATGCCACAATTAGACTAACACATACTTAAGAACAACAACACAAATATCAAAACAACAGGACTACGATATCACAACCATCAGAACAGTTTCATCTGATGAAGATATCATATCACTAAGATCATTGTCATTGATAGGAAAAATAGCAAGTGTACTATTTTGGCTTGCAGTAATTATAGGAAGTTTCCCCGGATATCGATCTTGAGGACCGCGAATAAGTATCGAGTTTAATGTGTGCCCCAATTAAACAAAAACTATATGATTGGTTTGGTTTAGGAATTAACCTTCACAATTAATAAATGAACATAATATAAATTATGACTTTCTACCAGTACGAGTAACATGTTAGGATAAGTGTGTGATTTTCCATGTGCTAATTTTGACTCTTGATCTTTTCAATAATTTCATAATCCTCAACTACCGTTTCTTAAGATTATTTTTCCCTAATTCCTTAGTGAAAAACCTTTAACCCTCTATCCTAATCTCAATTTCTGTTAAAATTAGTGATGAAGTAAAGCCTTTTATTATCAAGAATGTTCTGGTTATATAGGGTATCCCTAGTCTTAGGTGATATCTACTATAATATAATTGTTTAGAAAAATTAACACGACTGTCCAACTCTACTATGTTAAGAAAAGTATAACCCTATTGGTCTGATAGGGAAAACAAAACAAAAACGAAAACAAATAAATTGATAAGAAGAACTATTGTACTGATGAAAACAAAGAATTCAACATCGTTACATTGACAAATCAGGGACACCCCATAACATTGCGGGATTTAACTGCTCATAGTAATCAAAAGAAAAGTAATAATAAAATTAGACATTACAGATGGTATGAATTCTTCGATCTTAAATCGTTATCGCTCATGAAAGAATCTCCACCTCAAAATCTCTCGGAAGCACCAATTTTTATCGTTCCCAATCTTCTCCAGTCAAAAAGTCCTATCTAGGTTGTCAAAACCGCCTCAAGTAGTGAAAATCTTCTATTCCCGCGGGTCTGAAAAGTTAAAAACGCCCTTCCGGATCACACTTATTAAAATGTTATGATAAAAAAACATGTTTTCATTTAAAAATAAATATTAAGCTTCAATTATTAGTTTAAAAGTAACATTTAGTAAAGTAATTACATCAAAACATATATAGCTTACTTTTCCATATATAATTTTAAAAATTATTGTATTTTAAAATAAAAATAATTTCAAAGTAAAAATATTAATAACTTAAATAATATAAAAAAACTCATTTTTCCCGTGTTTGAAATCATATATTATTTTAAATATACTTTTTTTTACTTTCTTTAAATGTACAAAAAAATACCGATAACCGTGTGTTCACACGATTTCTAGATTGGATGTTTGTGTGTTCGCACAGATACTGGTGTGAGATGTAACGCCCCAAATTTAATTAATTATTTAATTAAATTATATAAGTAATTACTTATCGGAATTAGTCGAAGCTGGGAATTGTCGGAATTATTATAAGAGGTATTATTGGATTAATATGTTAGTTGAGCGGTTAAGTTGATAGTTGAGTAATTAGTCATATTAGTCAGAAGAAATTATTATTAGAAATAATAATGGTTAAGTAAAGTATTATTTATTTAGTTGGGCTTAATTATTGTGTGAGGAATAGCAAAGTTGGGAGTGTGAACAATAGGCCCATAGAATAATATTATTATTACTATGATTATTGTTTAATATATATATATATATATATATATATATATATATATATATATATATATATATATATATATATATATATAAAGAAGTAAGGGTTAGTTACTAGATTTTTGGTGAAAAAGCTTTGTAAGAGGAAGGAAGAAAATCAAGACGTGAGAGAAAGAAAGGAGGAAAACCAAGGGTTTGGAGAATTAGTTGTCTCGAGAGTGGAATTGTAGACCGGAAAGCCAAATCGGAATTCGACCAAAAATTATAGAGAGACCGTCAATCCAAGGTAAAGGTGGGGTTCAATCTCTATAACCGGGTATATGATAAATTGTATGTGGGGTTAGGGTGTATGAATCTTGCCATGGAAATTGATTGTGTTTATGTGTTGAATTGATTTTCTGGAATTCAATTGTGGTGGTGTTGATTGTTGTTGTTATGTTGATTATGAACGAATCAATTGATAATAATTGCCTCTGATTATGTTGTGCTGGTATGAAAAAGTGTGGACCGGAACTGATAACAAGAACCTACAATTAGAAAACTACGTTAAAAAGAAAAATAGTGGTTCCCTACAGCAAGCCCTGCTGGACGGCAGGGAGATGTGCAAGACATGTGTCGGTCGACACATGATGACGATGGCGAAGAATGTAACACCCCTTCTAATTACCCGCGTTTTTATAAATATTAATCAGAGTTTTTAATCACAAATCAAGAGGTGTCACAATTTAAATAATTCAAATTAACCAAAAACAGTTATCATGTGTTTCACTGAAGAAAACCATAAAATAAAACGGACCAAAAGTTATGTTTAACAGCGGAAATGAAACATAACAAATCCTGGATACATCATCCATATCTATTCTAGGAAATAAATCCAAACATAATTCAAAACCATTAAGGATATCCATAAAGGATTTCAAAAAAAACGTTTCCCCAGTGTTACATCTACCAGAGCATGACACTGACACGCAGTTTGACTAAATAACACAACTCTAGAGCTATCCTCACCGATTCCAAGCAGCTATTCACTTTGAATCTGAAATCATTAAAGTAAGGGTGAGATCTCTATTCAATATAAAATGCATTATACGTTTCTAAATACAACGGAATAATTCAATACGTTAGTCCATTATCCAAATATATAATCACAGTTCAGTTCACAATTTCATCTCACACAATGAACATGTAATATAACAATCAATGGGAATTGCAACACTGGAAACCATCCTAACATGTTACAATCTCATATGCAATGTAGACTCTATGCATGTGGTACCAAACGTGAACCGAGTTCACCCTCTGTTCCATCACACTCGGAAAACAGCGAAAATCCATGATTCGCCCATAACCACTGGGTCAAGAATCTAGCCTCACTACCACTGAATCCTGGTAAGTTTATTGGCTCTGCAAGCTCACTTCCGCACAATGGGAATGAACCAATAACAATGCTTATGCATGCACCATAAAAGCATGCAACATCAATTCACAGATTATGATCTCAACATAATTCACATAATGCCAATCACCAATGTATCACATTCAATCATAATGAATATCAAACACAACATCGTAAACATTATTACTCATTCATCAGATCAGGCAATTCAATCCCATTTCTCATCGTCCTCAACTATCCACCTTTTTCAAAAATCGGAAGCTCGACTATTTTTAAAATAATTTTAGCAAAATAATATTTTTCTCTTTTTAAAAGATAGTATTTTTAATTTAAGAAATAATGCCGAAAATGGCACTCGAATCGGAGTTACGGTTTAGAAAATATGAATTTTTGAAGTTTAAGTATTTTTGAACTCATTACAGTGGAACCCGATTCCTACCCTGGAACAACCCGGTTCCCACTTTTTGAAAAAGTCGTGCCCTTGGAATTTTGTATGGGAACCCGGTTCCTCCACCACTGGGAACCGGTTCCCACGTACATAAAATGACCAATTTTGAAAGTTTTACACTGGGAACTCGATTCCTTCCCACTGGGAACCGGTTCCCACGACCTGCAGAAACAAAAACTGCTATTTTGACAGCATTTACCCATTCCAAATCACTTCCAAACATTCCCATACGAATTACAACATGAGGAACACTAAAATACATCCATTTTACACCATTATAACATCAAACAACATTATTTCATCATTCCTATTTATTATTTGACACACTAATGGTTTCCGACCTACAATCCGACACAAATAGAGTTTAATCCTACAAAACCTATATTAACCAAATCAAATTTCCTAACGTACCCAATCATCCAATTGATTCCCAAAACCCATAAGGCATTAAAACCGAATGAAATCACCCCTTACCTCGCGATGATCTTCGATTTTCCTCGGCGTTGGTTTTTTCCTCTCTTCTCTTCTCTTCTCCAATTCTACGTGAAATAACTTTTTTCCAAAAAGACCTTTTTTTTTCCTTCTTTTCCTTTTTATAATCCTTTTAATACTCCTTTTATTTATTCCAATAAAATAAATAATTAGTAACTAGTAAAGTAGAGTACTTTACTCCTCACACCTCCACTTATTCCTCACACCACCAACTCTTCTTTTTAATTAAATAATCCAATTAAATCCAAAAATATAAATAATCAAGCCTTTAATTAATTAAATAATTAAATTCCTAATTATCTAACATTTGAATTAATTCGGGGTGTCACAAAGAAGCCTGTCAAACGGCAGGTAGTGGAGGGGGAGGTGTCTTGTGCCACTCGGCATATTAGGAAGGAAGGAGTATGTTGTTCGGCATACTGTATGTATAGGCCTAGGATTTTGTTTTTGTGTTTTCCTGCCATGCTGTTTTGTTTTACTTGTATTCATCTTTTCCTGATACTTAGTGTAAGGCATGTGAGGTCTAAGAGTATGGTAAAATAAATGTAATTGAGGTAAGTGAATTAGTAGTAGTATCATAATTAATTAGCAGGGAAATATGAGTAGTAGAATGTATTGGTGGCGGTATGATAATAAGAATTAAATTGATAGAAACTAAATCAAAATAGTTGGATAATTGGTAACACTAGTAAGAGATAAATAGCAGATACAGTGTATAGTAGGTAGTATTATATTTAGTAGAATTTTCAGTGGCAGTATAAGTATTTTAGCAGTAAATTAATCAGCTGAGGTATATTAAGTATGTATCGGTAGAAAATAAATAGAAGTCGATGAAAACAATACCAAATAGAAATATTAGTAACTTTAAACCGATAATTAATTAACTGACTTTTCCTCGAAATTGTCTGAAATAATTCGTGTATGATTGTAGTTACTTTTGATTGGATTTGTATGTTGGAATTTTGTTGAATATGTCGAATTTGCAGGTGATATTGAATCGTGTTGAATTGTTCCGGTATATGAACAAATTGAGTTGTATGTCTTATGACCAACATTGATAAGTTGTTTTGCGGTTGATGAAATATTATGTTGTAGGCCTATGGCCAACGTTGAATTGCGGTTGACTTGTTGTTATGTTGTCGTTGTTGTGTGTTGTTGTTATTGTTCCGTTGTTGTGTATTTGTTATCGAAGTTGATGTCGCAAGGCATACATTGCATTATTAACTTGGCCTTGATGGCACCATGTTGAAAGTTTAAGGCTTATGCCTTGTTAATGCCTCGATAAACTGGCAGATTTTAAGTTGGGAGTTTTGCTCCAAATGGTACCACATGCATATGCATTATGTTGAGTCGTATTCGGTGTCGTTTAATTAAGATGTTGCTATATTGTTGTTGTGTTGTTTAATTAAGTTGTTGTTATATCGTTGTTGTGTTGTTTAATTAAGTTGTTGCTATGTTATTGTTGTGTTGTATAATTAAGGTGCTGTTGTGTTATTGAATTGTGATGAATTATGTTGGTTGAAGTGGTGATTTTGTATGCCTTAATTCTAATATATTGTTTATCATACACTTGTTTATATTGGTTGATATCTCACCCCTTATGTTTTGATGTTGCCTCTACGTGGGTAACATGCAGGTAATGAAGGGTGAAGATTTAGTTGTTGTTAGTTCGAGTTGGGTTGTCGCTCTGATACGTAACACTCGGGGGATGAATGCTAGTTGTTTTGTTGTTGTGATTTTGGTTGTTGCATAATTATGTCGATATTTGGTTTTAAATTGTTTTAAGTTGAAAAAGATGTTATGTCATCCAAGTTGATTAATGTAGTTCTGCTGCTTAATTAATAAAGTTGATTCATGTTGTTTTGGTTCATCCGAATTTTGAAGAAGTGTTATGTATCTGTATTGGTAGTAGTTGTTAAAGTTGAATTGTAATACTCCAATCGTTTGTTGAAAAGAATTTTATAACTCTGATTTTCATAATAGTTACCGAGATAGAATTGGGATGTTACAAGTTAGTATCAAAGTAGGTCGGTCCGTCTGACCAGTGTTGTCAAATGTTGTTTATTTCCTCTGTATGCGATAAGTGTGTGAAACACTATCGTTACTTGTTGTTTTACTAATCCATTGTATGCATGAGTTGGGTTCTAAGCTAAGAGGGGGAGAAGTTGTGCTTCTCAGACTTGTTTTAGTTGTAAAATGTTGGTTCGGTATGCTGCTAATGGCGACAGTGCAAGTATTGTTTAAGTTGTGTTATTTCCCGAGGTGACATGGATTCACGAATTTGGCTGTTAGTCAAGTTGAATGCGTCTGGAGGAGAATGATCATACATTATCGGTGTTCACTTCTCGGAGTGTGAAGGGAAGTGTAACGGTTGTGGATATAAGAGTAGAGTATAAATCCCCGATGTTCTGAAGCTGATTAGTAAGTAACAAGTATAAATTCTAGAAGATGGAATTTAGAAAGTTGCGACATTTCAGCACTGTTGATGGACGGTGAAGTTGTTGTCTGAGTAGCCTTGCGTAAGATGACGACGTTGGATCAGTGATTAAGTGACGAATTGTTGTAGGCCTGGTTGTGAGATTATTGGTAAGTGATTAAAAAGTTGTAGGAGTTGTTGGATTGTTTGGAGTCGAGAGTCAGAGTCGCAAATGCGAGTAGACGAGTACGATTTCAAGAATGGTAAGTGTTGGTACTGGTACAAAGAAATTCTGTTATGATGTTATCGTAAAGTATGTATCAGTAAGTCGTTGTAAGATGTCGGTGTTCGCGTTTTCTGATAACTTAAAAATTCATATCTTATATTCCGAGCGTCGAATTGATGTTCTGTTTGAGCCTATGAGGAGATGAAAATATATTCTATCCTTTGGAAGTATTGGAGTAGCGCACCGAGGTGTAGTTTATGATTACTGACAAGGATTAGAATGAAGGTGTCCTTTCAAGGGAAAATGCTTTTAAGAGGAATTGAAGTCGTGGATGTAATGCCAAAGTTATGAGTTGTGTAAAAGCAGAATTGGAGATGGAGCTTTAGGTGACTTGAGTACAAGTATTTGGTGCTCCAATTTCATGGTGTTCGAAGAAGCAACCTGTGGTGGCATTGTCATCTTGCGAAGCTGAATATATAGCAGGATTTTATGTTGTGTGCCAAGCAATTTGGATCAGATCAGTATTTGAAGAAATGACTGTCGAAGTGAAGAAACATCTAGTGTTGCAAGTTGACAACAAGTCAGCCATAAATCTAGCGAAGAATCCAGTTCTACATGGAAGAAATTAACATATCGAATTCTTATTTACGATTCAATAATACAATTTCTTATTTTCTTTAGTATTCTCTTTCTTCCGTCTCACACACTAACAAATCTAATTATAATTCATATTATGAGTTGGTAAATTTTTATAATTAATTTGAAATATATAATGTTAAAGAATTATAAAATTATAAAGTGTATAAATTATAAGATACTTGAGTATTATAGAAGATAATTACTTGATGGTTATTTTATTAAGAATTTCAGTGGATACTAGTTTTTTATTAATGTGGTTACAAATTATTTAATTTAAATTTTCCTAAGGTTTTATATTTATGAAATTGTAACGTATAATTAAAAATACTTGAGTATTTTACTTTATTTAAATATCTAATACCTTTGCATATAATAGATAGATAAAGAGAGTTTATTTTGAATTAAACACTTACGACTTATTTCAATCTTATATGGAAAAACTGAAAATTTGCTAATATAAATAATGTGTCTATTTAAAATATAAATGTAAATAAAATAATCTTCATAGTTATACATAATAAACATTTTTTTTATAGAAATCAAATATTTCCTACACACAACTAGAAAGATTAATTTTCTCAAGTCGGATAACATCACAGTAGATAATAAAGATATCTTTTAAGATAATTTAACACTGACCCATATTCAAGGATTAGTTCGAACTCAGGGTCTCAGATTAATTTAGAAGAGATAATTTAACTTTTAATATTTTAAAACATTTATATTTAAGAGTTTATTTTTTAAAAATAATTAATATATACAAAAATTAGAATTTTTTTTCAATTTCACTTATTTATTAATGCTTATATTCACAACAAATTTCTTTTTTGTCAAATAAAGGCTTCTATTTATATTTATCTATAATTCTTCTTAAGCTTTACGCAATTGAAAACAAAGCATATATGACGTAAAATAAAAATTTTAAATTTTAAATGTTAGACTAAAAATTTAAACTTTATTAAAATTACTTATTATATATATATATATATATATATATATATATATATATATATATATATATATATATATATATATATATATATATATATATATATATATATATATATATATATATATATATATATATATATATATATATATATATATATATATATATATATATATATATATATATATATATATATATATATATATATATATAATTTGAATATGTTTGACCATTTTATTTTATTTAGCATATTATTATTTACTTGTATTGGAATATTTTTGAAAAATCTAAATTTAAACAAAGCTTTCCAAATTCCAACTGTACTAAAATAAATTTTGCCTAAAAAACCTTTCAAATAAATTTTCCATTGAGTTTGTATAACTTATCTCACCATTAATTATTTAAAGTATTTCATTACTTTTATAACTCCTATTAACAGTAAATATTATAAATTTTTAAACTACTTTTTCTATTTTAAAAATTAGGCTTATTTTAAAATTTAATTAGTTGATGGTTATTTCATTTAGCATTTCAGTGAACACTAACTTTTATATTAATCTTAAAATTAATTAGTTGTTTGATGGTCTAAATATTGAAGAAAAAACAAGTATTATGTGATTAAGTTTCTTCAATTACAAATCATCTTATTAGTTGGTCCATTTTTATAATTAACTTGAATTTTTTTCTAATGTTTAATAATTATAAAATTATAATGTATAATTGAAGATACTAGAGCATTTCGAAAGTTAATTATTTGATGATTATTTTATTAAGAATTTGAGTGGATATTAGTTTTTATATTATTAATGTATTAACTATTTTTAAAAAGTGAAAAGTTTACAAATTAATAAAATAAAAAACTCATAAAAAGAATGATTTGAGTTCCTAAGTATTGGAAAAAAAACAAACATTATGTGATTAAGTTTTTTGAATAATCTCATCTTATAAGTTGGTCAAATTTCATAATTAATTTAAATTTTTTTCTAAGATTTTATAATTATGAAATTGTAATATATAATTGAAGATACTTGAGTATTTTATTTTTTTAAATATGTAATAAGTTTTGATGACTATTTTATGAATCTATGAATGAATACTTTTATATATAATAGATATATAGATAGATAAAGAGAGTTTATTTCCATATAAACACCTATTACTTATTTCAATGTTATTTTTAAAAACTGAAATATTTCATAATATATTTAGTAACTTTTATAGAAATCCTTTATACACAATTGTATAAATAAATTTCTCGTCAGTAAAATTACAATGGATAAAATTACTCTTTAAGATAATTTAACATTGTTGTGTATCTAGGTTTAGGTTCGAATTTAACATTGACATTTATAATTTACAATATTTATATTTTTTAAGAGTTTCTTTAGAATAAATAAATAAATAATATATTAGGAAATTAGAATTTTTTTAATTTTATTTGGTATGATAATTTTTTTGGGTCAAATACGAGCTTCTATTTATATTTATCTATTTAGCGATAAATAGATGGAAAAAAAACTTAAATATAATTTTTTAAATGTGGTTCTTAATAAAAAAAATTAATAAATGTATAATATTCTTTTAAAGATATACAATATTATTCTTATATTTTTACTTTCTAAATGATATTTAATATATTTTAATTAAAAATCAGTAAAAATCATAAAATATATCTGGGTGTTTTTCTAAAGAGAATATCATAATTTTTCTTAACCTTTAAACAATTGAACAAAAACAAAAAGTAGCATATACGACGATCAATATTAAAAATTTAAATTTTTTGAAAAAAAGACGGTACACTGTTTAAAATATTTTTACAATTAACTAATAATGATTATGTATCCCGCTAAATCAAACCATAAAATTTAAAATATTTATGTGATTTGACACTTTAAAATATTATAATAAGAATAATGTGTAATATTTTTTTATACTAACGGTGCATTGATTTTTAAATTTACCGGATATTGTATTCAATGTTTATACAAGCTTTTTGACTCAACTTTCTTTTTATTGTAATTATTGTATTATCAGTTTTCTAAATTTTCTTTCAATCTTACAATACTTTAAATAGTTTACACCAGTCTCAACCCCTCCATCGCCATTGTGCAACTAACTAGTAAGATATGACGCACAACTTTGATTTGATCAATTTGTTACCAAACTCTTTGCTTTTCAAATTCATTTCACTCATTCCATTCAAGGAAGCTGCAAGGACATCAATCCTTTCAAAACGTTGGTTGCACTTGTGGAAATATTCAACCAATGTAGAATTTAATGAACACTATTTTTCTAAATCTTCTGAATCAAGTCATCGTCAAAGGATAATCCAAAGAAGGAATTTTGTCAAATTCATGGCATTTTGGATAGAAAGCAATAAAGAAAATTTCATCATTGAAAAATTCTCTTTATCATTGTCAGAATTTGATCCTGAAGCTGATGGTGAGATCCTCGAAAGGTGTGTTGATTTTGCTACTCAACATGGTGTTAAAGATTTGGTGCTTGATTTTTCTGATCCTGGTTGGAGTGAAGAAGATTTTGAAAAACATGAAGCATTGTTTGAATTGCCAACAAAGGTATATGAGCAAAAAACCCTAAAATCTCTCAAATTGATTTCCTGTAGTTTTGTTGAAACTGAATTGATCAGGTTGGATGGTCTCAAAGAAGGTGATTTTATTTACAATATCATTACAAATTTCAACCATGTTAAGACTCTCAATGTATGCAGTTACACACTTCAGGTAATACAATTTTTTTTTACGCATATAAATATATAAAATTTTCTTGAATATACTTATTATATATTCATTATATAGAATCCAACATAAATATTTTAGAAGTACAAGATATATTTCTATTAGCATTTTAGTTTAAAAATTTAAAACATTTAATTTAGA
Source organism: Vicia sativa (assembly GCA_021764765.1). Lineage (NCBI taxonomy): Eukaryota > Viridiplantae > Streptophyta > Magnoliopsida > Fabales > Fabaceae > Vicia > Vicia sativa. Next base: position 83,416,190 of record CM038794.1, on the reverse strand, counting down.
ATAGAGAATATAGAAAATGTAAATTAATATGCATTATATTATAGACACTTCTATATGAACGATATTGACATAAATAATGTGATACACATTTATTATTTGACATGCAAGGTTTTATCTGAGTTGCTGGGATACATGCTTATAGAACATGAAATGAACACTCGGCATTTGAAACTAAAGACAAATTTGTTTAATGATGAGTGTCAAGGAGTCTCGTTCTTGCTCAAAATGCCATGTGTTGGAGGTTCTCACTATTGACTTAGGATTTGGAAGATATTTTGACGTAAGTTTACATTTTTACCTTTTCATATATGTGTAAGAGTTTGTACTAGAAGATTTAAAATATCTGCAAAATTTAGAGATAATATAGTCTTTAATTTTAGCGTCTTTAATTAACACCTAGACATAGATTTCATCATTAATTCAATTATTTTAGCAGGTCATATATGTCCTTAAATTATATAATTGTATTCTAAAGTGTTATAACATGATTGGATATATTTTAGTGGGTTGATGATGAGGACGAGGAAGATAATGATGATGATTATGATTTGTTAGAAGGTGATGATAAAGATGAATATTCATCTTATAGTGATGGTGATGAGCAGAGAAGTTGGATAGATTACCAAAATATTTGGCAATGCTTGACATCAACTTTGAAGATAGTTGAGATCAATAATTTTATGGGGACTGAAAATGAGGTTTTATTTCTCCATTATATCATCAACAATGGGAGTTTCTTACAAAAGGTCAATATCAATGTACAAAAGAAAGAGGTTTTGATGGTGGAAAACTATCGTAACATAGAAGAATTTGTGATGAGTAATCCAAGGGCTTCAAGATATTTAGTTTGAATTTTAAGATATCATTTGATATTTATTTTTTGTTAGACTAATTATACATGCACTATTTGTTTGCATTTTTTGTTTTTATTTAGATATAGTTTTTTATGAAATTGAATTCTATATTCACTATAATAAAACATAGATTTCGTAATAAATTTTCACCTCGATCATGGTGTCCACGGTGGTAAAATCTATTTCTTTAAGTGTTTTTCTTTTTTCTTAAATTTCAAGACATATTTCATTTTATTTAGACATGATAATCATGGTGAAATGTGACGTGTTTCTTTTTTATTGATTTTAAAATTAAAATTAAACTAGAATAGGACTCATGATGCACGGGTGGTTGAGAAGACTTTATTTATAGTAGACATTACTCATTTTGTCAAGATTATAAGAGAAAATTTACTTTTTATATTCATCCAATGATTAATGTATTTGACCCATATATAGACTAAATACATTAATTATTGAATAAATCTACAAAATAAACTTTCTCTTATAATAAGGACCGAGAGAAATATTGTTATAAAAACCTATAATATAGATGATAAGATTAGCCTAACAAAGAAAAATAGCGTAATTTTAATTAAAAAGTAAACATTTGTGAATAACAATGCGGTGAGTGTCGCACCCCAAAATTTGTCCTCTTTATCATAATTTCTTGAATTCCATTGCAAAGACACGAGTTCAGGGATTTGGTTTACTTGTTGATTGTTGGGTGCATCTTTTTGTGCTTATTGAGTTAGATTAAGGTTTTGAGTGAGATCATCAGTGGTTTGTGATTTAAAAAATAAATTACTACTTGTTCTTCGAAGCGCGAATTTTCAGGCTTGAGGAGACTTTAGATTTTGCTCCAGGATACAAAGAGTGTTTAGTTTTGTCAAATCAGCGCAGGAGGAGTATCGTGCCCTCATTCTTTTGTGATGCTTGTGCACGAATTATCAAAGTGTGTGGTTTTTCTATTTGAGCAAATTCTTGAAGCATGTTAGTTGAAAAGCAGACACTAAGTTGATGCATATGTTTTTGGATTGAATTTCAGAAGGTTGGATTTAGTATGTGTCGATGCAAAATGGCATGTGTTGACACAAAAGGCATATGAATCGATGCATGGATATATGTATTGATGCGAGATGGCTTTTAAACCCTTTTGTATCGACTCAATGAACGTATAAGTCGACTCGTGCTTATTTGGATCAAAGTTGTGGTTTGGAATTATGGATTGAATTGAAATTAGAATTAAATGCATTTTCTAATCAACACTTCACCATGTTTTGTCTTAACCATTGATACTAGTTTGTGGTAATTTTGGTTTCCAACTTACGTTTACAAGAACTACGACGAAGGAGATTGCATTAGTAAGCAATAAATCAAGAACTCAAATGGATGCATAATTCTCAACTTTTGTATTCATGAAAATTTGAGAGTTTTAAATTACTCTAAATTTTTATTATACAAGAATGTTATTTACAAAGTTGGAATCAAATTCTAAAAATCAACATTCAATTGGCAAATTCACTTCAATAAAGCTTTCAAATTTCAAACATTTTTGTTCAAGAATACAAACAAGCTACAATTTGGCCTAAGGTTGCAAGCCTACAAGTATACTACATGTTTTATCCTAATCCTATTCTTTCCAACAAAAAATCTTCAGTGCTTTCTTTTTGAATTTCCCTCCAAGTTTTTTTTGTCTTTCTTCAAGCCATTTCTTCTCATCAAAGTTGTCCTCCTATCATCCATCCTCGCCATCATTTGTAACTCATGAAAACAAAGAAAAAGAATAATGATTAGCAACTTAATCCAAGCCAAAAACAGAATTAATGCAAGCAATTTGTATTACAATCTCATCATTAGGAATTTCTGGCAAGAATCAGGTTTAAAGAAGTACCAGGCCTCATAATCTTGTTCAAGATTAATCATTGGTTAGAAAAAGCTTCATTTGCAAATCACAAAACAAATTGGTTCACAAAAAGAAGCTATAACTCAGTTTTGTTCATCATAGTCACAATACTAGACAGCAGGCAGCAAGCAAAAGAGAAGTTTTTTTACCCAAAAGCACCATGGTTATCAGCAATTAGAGTAAAAGTTTTTCACCCAAAAACACTATGTTTATCAGCATAGCAGAAGGCAACAGACAAAAAAGCCAAAAATGCCAAAGTTCAATTTGAAAAAAGCAGCAGGTTATAACCAAAAATGGCAAGGCAAGCAATAGAAGCAACCACGGGCAGCATCAGAAAAGAGGAAAAACTTAGTTCCAAGGGAAAACAGAACTGAGTTTCACCAAGAGATATACCATAAAACAAGAATCAAGGCAATATCTGGTCATATTGGAAAAATCAACAAAAAAAGGTCAATAACCAGAAAAAGAGCCAAGTTCAGAAACCACAGCCTGAGTTCAAAACAAAGAAACCAAACATTGTTATTGTGCATATAACATAGCAGCCAACCTGAGTTCAAAGACAGCCTTCATAGTTCTAAGAAAACCAGGAACACAGCCTTCATAGTTCTAAGAAAAACCAGAAAAACCAACAGCCTTCATAGATCCAAGAATAACAGAAATACCAAAAAACATAACCAGAAACTAAAATCAGGGCAAACATTTGTTCTAAACAGCCAAAAACCAGAAATCGAAAGCAACCATTCTGTTCTCAAAAAGCCAGAAACCAACAGCAACAGCCAAAACAACATAGTTCTCAAAAACACCAGATTGTTCCAAAAGCCATCACAGAAAACCATCACAGAAATACCAGAATCTAGCAAGTCACACTCCCTAACCCTAGAAAGAACCTTAACCCTCTTTCTTCATCATTTTCCTACCTAGAAACCCTTCAGAAATCATTTTTCAGAAAATCATAGCTTCTGAACAGAGAAAGAAAACAAGGAAAAGACAGAAAGAAAAGAACGGTCTCACCCAAAAGGTCTCAGATTGAATCCTCAAGGAGACTCAGGCTCCATTCTCTGACGTTTTTCCCATCATCATCATCAACATGCATCATAATCACTATTTTCACCGCGAAATAGAGAGCTAGGGTTTGCGTTCCCCTTTTTAGATTTAGGACCAATCTGCAGAAATTAGAGAAAACAAGCAGGGTATTAATAATCAGAGGTATAAAACGAGTCAGAAACATAAAGAAATTGGAACTTCAGGGCCTCGCCGCCGTCATCACCGCCGTGAGGCGATTTCCGCCGCTGCTGCCCTTCACGTTTTCCGGCAAGGTTCCATCAGAGAGCAATCGAGAGAGGCATGAGAGAACAGAGAATCGAGAGAGAGAGATGAGGGTTTCATGTGAGGAACAAGAGAGAGATGAGGTTTCATGTGAGGAACGAGAGAGAGATGAGGGTTTCGCGTGAGGAACAAGAGAGAGATCAGATGGAATCTAATTAGTTTAAGTTTTTTTTAAGTTTTATTTTATTTTAATTAATATTTTAGTTTGTATTAACTTAGTTTAGGTGTCTTGGTTTGGTGGTGACAAGTGTCACCACCTTGTTCTTTTTCTATTTTATGTTTTTATTTAGTTAATTATGTTCTCTCCTTAATGCTTGGTAAGTAATATTCCATCTTGGCCATTGGAGTGTTTTGGAAAAGAAGATC
>CM038794.1:83296845-83411659 GCA_021764765.1 Vicia sativa | reverse complement strand
TTTCATTCAACTGTAGGGTATGGACGAGTTGGGTGTACATGATGTCGACCGAATTTCCCTAGTCGACCAAAATCCTTCTCACATCGAAGTTTGACATTCTGGCCCGCACGAGCTAGGGGATGTTTGCGTTGGGGGTGCCCCAGAGTAGTTCTTCTTTGTAAAAGGCTACCGGATGAGACTTGCCTTGAAATTTGACTAGTGTGGCGCCTAGATCCGAGCTTGTTTTTATGAGGTTCTCGAACCTCCTCTTGATCGATCTTATAGTGGTTTTGTTGAAGTTGCCACTGGATATGACCAAGGCCGTGGAGAAGGATTCCCACGGGCTATGGGTGGAGAAATACACCGGAGTGGTGTCGAGGTCGGGGATGAAGAAATCTTTCGGCCTGGTGATGCTCATGGCCACGGGCATGAAAGACTCATCGTTGGGCTTTTCTTCTTCAAACTTACTGGATGAAGAAGCTTCTTCCCTGCGGTCTCCTTCTTCTTATGCTTCAAATGGCGTCCGGATGAGGATTTTGATCACATCCTTGGATGGATACAATTATCGGTCATGTGACCATGACTCCGGTGGAACCTATAGTATTTGCTTTTGTCAGTCCCCGACTTAGCTAGGGTCTTCCGACCAATCGGTCCCTTGTGCTCCCTGGAATCGCGGGGTCTTTCTTCCCACCTTCTCTCTCCTCGATGGGATGTCGAGGTATCGTCTCCCTTTGAGCTCTTGGCATTCTCTCGATGCCTGGTGTGTTGAGCGTAGTTTTCAGCTTCTTTCTTGGTGATGGCGAGCGATCATGGGGGCAATGTGGCTCATTCTTGGTTTTCTTGTGAGATGGGGATCCCCGATTCTTCCGAGGAAGTGTATGCCCCCTCTTCTCTAAGGCCTCTATCCTTTCTCCCTATTGCAGGATAAGATTATTGGTGTTATTGAGGGAAGCGAGGATTGCTGCCATGGCCGGATCGATGTTGGCCTGCATGGCTATCGGGGGAGGAACGGTGGCGATGTCTCCCCCTGAATTCTTGGATTTTTGATTGTCCAAGAGAGAGTCTTGAGTGACAGCGTCGTCGGAATATGGGGACGCAATTCCGCCATCCCCGTTGTCGGCAAAATCCTCTAGATGGGGAAAGGTCTCATTCCCGTCTATTTTGCGGATAGGCGAGATGATGGTATTTCCATAAGGAAATTGGTCGTTGATTTTGGCCGTCTTGTTGAGGGTATTAAAATATCTTTGGTCTTCTGGGATATTTAGGAGAAATGAAGACGAGGAAGATAGTTTCCCACAGACGACACCACTGATCTGGAGTGTTGATCCGAATCTGAGATGACCGGAGAAATGAAGGTTCGTCGATTTGTGTTTGATGAGGAGTGGTTGGTGTACCTGCAAGGCACTCTTATGCTAAAGTAAGCAAGTGATCAAGGTGAGAATAAAAGATATTAGGGTTGTTTAGAGTAAGAACGAGATACCTTGCCCTCAAGGATATGGGGGTTTATATAATGATCCTAAGAGCAGTGTCATTGGTTTCTATATTTGGGACTAGATATGCAGATCCATGGATATAACTATCCATGTTGACCTGGTCAAGCCAGGAACTAATGCCCGAAACTAGCCATTATGTCGACCTGAGGGGACCGCCAATGGGCATAGTCTCTAAAGAGGAGAATCAACTGATCTATGCGACAGACGTTGAGCGGAGGGGTTCCAACGAGGTGCGGAACAGGAAGATGATGCCCTTCGAAGGCCATTTGGCTCGGCTATCCCGTGTAACACAGTGAACTGACTTTGTAGGTTTTTGTATTGCAAATGTGCGGATAGCAAGAGTCGCCACCGACTTTTCTTTTATCCAATTAAGGGAAGGTAAAAAGTACAGAAAAAGACCTTAGATTACGAGTAAGGGAGAAGGTTATGAAAAGGGAAGGTATTAGCACCCCTTTCCATCCGTAGTTATCTACGGGCTCTTAGTTGCTCTTAGATCATCTTTTTAAAATTGTGCTTTCTGTGTGTTTGACAAAAATGTTTTGAAAAGGCATTTCGCTTTGACTTTGTAATGATTCATGTAGGAATGTATACAAAGTGTTTGGAAATGTTTCATTTTTGAAAAGAGTTTGAACTTTGACAAAAGTGTGAGGTGCGAAAAGTATTTTGATTGAGCAAGCAACTAAAAGTCTTATTACCTACTCAGAATTGGTCGTTTTCGTGTTATTTTACGTTCCTTTAGAATAGCGCTATCCATACCATTAGTTGGTAGGTAACTCTATTTGTTGGATGTAAGCGGGACATTCGAAGGGACATCGGATGGTCATAGGAGGCAACTTGTAGGAAGTATCCTAGCACATTCGAAGGGACTATCATCATTTTTCGTAGGCGACAATCGAGGGTCAATATCATGTATTCGGAGGCGACATCGTGGGTCTTATGATCTTTGTATCGAAGGGACTATGATGATTTGTTTGGAAGGCAACGGTGCTAGAATACCTCTACGTTCGAGGGACATGACCATATTTGAATCGTAAGGCAACGAGAGAATTACCTAAGGGGTGCATGTGTGAAAGAGTGTGTTGTTTCAGATATTATATCTTGAAATTAGAGTGAGCTATGTCCAATTTTAGTCTTGCCATACACGCCTAGTTACTAGCAATTTATAGGGTGCGGAAATTAAAATGCGGAATGTAAAGATGCGGAAAGACAAATGTCCTACGCTATTACATGGCTTTGGGGCAGATACATAATTTAAACTTGCGGAAAATAAAATCCCTAATTAACTATTACATCTCATGAACAGTTACATTATTGGAAAAAAAGAAACGATAAGAAAAATCGTCTGAAACGGGATAACCTGTGAAAAGATAAGAAATCGGAAAATACGAGAGAAATCGAATAAGAGAAAAATATTAGTAAAAATGCAATTTTTTGAATGAGAAAAATATGACATGCTGGAAATAACATAAATATGCTAAAATAATTTTTTGGGATTTTTTAGATGCAATTTAATAATTAAAAACTAATTAAAATTGATTTAAATGCTAAATTATGAATAAAAATAAATATGCATGTAAAATAATATTTTTTAATTTTATAAATTAAATAAGTATTTTCTGAAAATAAATGAAAAAGAAAAAATATTTTTTGATGATTTTTAATGCATGAATAAAAATATTGAAATAAATTAAAATGCATGCAAAATATTAAATAAAATAGAATATGGAAAAATAAGAAAATAGTTAGAGTTTCTCAAACTTGTAAAAAGAAAGGTCCTGGTCTGGCTCGAACTGGGGACCTTTGAGGGTATCTTTGCAGAGCTAGCGCCTTAACCACTACGCCACGTTGCATTTGGTGTTTGGAAAATATAAACAATGGTTTATCAATGTTTACGTGTCATGAGTTTGAATTCAAAACCCAGTCAGCCGTGTGGACCCCAGGTGTAACGAGTAAACGAATCAGAGCGAGCCAAACTTCCACGCGTGCGGTCCAACCTTCAACGCCGGAGTCCACGCCGGAGCTAGGGCTCCGGTCATCTTCTCCGATTGCCCTTCAACCTAAAAACCTGCAAAATGCATCATTTAAAGCAAAACAATTGCCCAGATCAACTAATTTGACCCCTCTGATCACGATGCTGAGGTCCTTTTATCCTGAACGACCTGGATCCTGAGTTTCGAACCTCACAACTTTGAAAACCCTAGTAATGGCGTTCTGAGATTTCTACGTGAAACCTTACATGTTATGCATCTAACACACCCTAATGCACCTCCTGAACTCAAATAAACACATTAAAATGATTAGCAATGCATGGAATATCGAAATCGAAATTGAGAAAGATTGCAAACCGGTGATAGCTAGATAGCTCGATTCTGAAGGACTGGGCTTCGAGCAAGAGGTGATTTCGATTGCTGGGATGTCAATGAGCAAGATTGGATGGCTGGATTGGACTGAAACTTGCTGAAAATTAAAACTCGATTTTCTCCAATTCTTGAAAAAATTTGGCAAAGTGAGGGCTGTGTATGGGGCTAGGGTTTCGTGTCTCTTGTTGTGCATAATGTTGAGTATTTATAGAGTGAATTAGGATGGCAAAGAGAGTGAAAAAAGATTGAGTAATGAATGTGCAATATTTTCTCTTTAAAACAAATCAAATTTTCTTGAAAATTTGATTTTCCTTCCATGTGCAAGCAAATCACGAAATTGGCAAGTGTTTTGGGCTTCCTTGGACCTCAAGTTTGATCAAAATCCAATCATCTTGAAAAAATATTTTATTTTCATATTTTATATAATTTAATTTTGAATTAAATGGTTTAAAATTCAAAAACAAATTATAAAAATAGAAAATTGCCATGGCCAAGCATTTATGGGTCACAAATAATTTCATGAACAAGTTTGGATCAAAAGATTATAGGCCCATTTGGAAAATTTTGCATTTTGACCAAAATGTCCTTTTGTGCAATTGTCCAAAATTGCCCAACTTATGAATAGTGTATCTTGCTCAATTTTCCATGTTTTTGAGTGTTCTTGGACTTTTTGGAAAGCTCTAAGAGTCCTCTAACCAAACTTTTTGGTCTCATCTCAATTGGAGTTTCCATACTCAATATATCTTCAAAACAAAATGTTGACTTTTTGTTGACTTTGAAAAGGACCTGTAATGTTTTGATCCATACCTTCCAAATGAAGCATTTTTTGAACATTCTTGTGAGACATGAAGTTGTAGAGAATTGAATTTCCTTCAAAATGAGCTTTGGTGGGAAAATTTCTTAGAAAGTATGAAGAAGTTATGCTCAGTCAAAGTTCAGTTGACTTTTCACCTAGAAACCCTAATTTAGAAAGTTTGACTTTTGAGCAAATCTTGAATTTCCTTGATGAATCATGATCAACCCTTGATCAAATGATGAATGTAACTTCAAAATGAGGATGTTGACCAAAAATTATGAAGTTTGACTGTATGTTGACCACAGTTGACTTTTTGTCCAATACAACTGATTTTCAATCATTTGAGCAATTGTCTGAGCAATCTTGACTTGTAAGTCTTGAAACTTGACATGGAGAATCTTTGAAGCATATGAGGAGGCATGATGAACATTGGAGATGTTGGAAGTCCATCTGGAGCTGAGAATTGCCAAACCCTAGTTTGGGTGGATTGTCTAGGAGAGGGTTTGTCTGATCAACCTTTGAGGAATCCTTGAGTATGGATGTATGGAATGTCTTGAGAAGATGGAGGGCAAATTTTGGGGTATGACATCCCGTCACAAGGCCCAAAGACGAGGTTGACCCAATACCCGTTGGGGCAGTCCATAACACATCTTAAAACTGCAAGCGCAATTTATAATAAAATCATAATATAATTCACCAAAAAGGTGTCACAAATTCTTAACATAAAATATCCTTTGAAGCGAAAGTTAAGACATTTTAACAATATCAACATGGTCTCAAAATGGAAATGACTTCAATTTAAATGAACCATTAGTCTAGTGACTTCAACATTTAGCACATTAAAATAAACAACGATTTCATCCCTAGTGTTAAACTATCAATGTGACACAAGATACTAAACAAAAACACTGAAAACAATAAACGAAGAAGGAACATCGCCATCTTTCCCTTGCCAACATCTAAGGTTCCTGAGTCTCTACGTAAGTATTTGTAACTTAGGCATAAACCTAATACAACAGGGTGTGAGAGTATAATTCAAATATGATAGCAATGCATAATACAACAATGATAGATATCAAATATATCCTTAACAAACAAGCAACTAAGTCACACAACAATTAATCACCCAGTGCGGTTTATGTGTGCAATGCACTTCTCGACTATACTTTAATGCATGTGGTACCAAGATTTTGGAAGTTCTGAGATATGTTGTTGAAGTCATCTCATTGTTTGTTACATCTCTAAATCCACGACACACCACTAGTTCCATATTTGAACCTGACAACATCATCACCTAACTCTGACATATATGATGCACAAATGACAATTAAACAACACACAAGGTGCATCTCAACCTCCACCTGCATAAAATTAACATTGGATCCATCTGTGAACCAAATACACCTGCATGATAGTTAAGGGTGTTCAAATCCAAACGGTCCAAATAAAAGTCACAAACTAATCCAAAAAATGAAATGCGCAAAAACTGAATATTATTGGATATGTTTGGTGTCATTTTGTAAAAACCGCTCGATTTGGATCGAATTTCGGATTGATTTTTCAAAATAGAACCAAACAACGTGTATGTATTTTTATACTTACTTATTTTTTATTAATATGATATGTTGTGTTAATTTATTATTGGCTTAAATGCAATTTTTGTCCCCATTTTAAAAGTCAAATTTTAAGTCCCTAAACTCTATCTCACTTGAGACCCGCTCCAGTTTTACATAGCTGACACCGATAATGAAAACAAAAAGAAATTATTTTTAATGATGTGTCAATGTTAATTGGGATAATTTATTAATTAATATTTTTAACTAATAAATTATATATTTTATTTATGTTTATTTAGAAATTTAATGGGAATTCTTTAATACAAATTTTTAAAAGAGTAATTTGGGCTAAGGCCTATATAAGTATATTCATCTCTCAAACACACAAATTTACAATTGATATAACTAATGTGTTTTATATAAACACTTAAATTTACTTCAATCCAATCAATGTATAACTCGTTTCCTCAATCTTTGAAGCCTTTTTGAAGCCTTTTTGAAGCCTGTACCATCATCTTCTACTATGGAAAACAAGAAGTAGTTTTCAATAAGGTTAGAGACTACAACTATACCTTTATACACAATTTTTCCACTTGTTTAATCACTCAAAAAAGGAAACAAAGGAATATTGATCATTCAACTACATCTAACCAGATTCAATATATTATACTCCTAAATTTCTGAGAAAGAAGTTCATGTCTCACCAACCTTAAGTTTCACTGATCCAAGAAAACTTGCTTTAACATTCACTGCAACTTTATAGCATTTAAAGCCTCTGGTTTCAACTGCATATTCTTCCGCTCAACATCACTTGTTTCAAAGTTTGGTTTTAGAGACCAAAATATAAAAGTAACGAAAATTGAAGTGAAGAAATTTAAAGCGAAAACACTCAAATGTACATATGGAAACTCATTAAATCCCTCAATAATTTGCAATTAAGTTCCATACATATATTTAGAGAAAAAGGATATTGCACTGAGAGAATCAATGATGACCATGTAAAGTGGCAAGTCATACTATAGATTTTAAGATATTTTAATGATTTGACATTTTAAAATAATCTGATTGGATGTTTGTGTAATATATTTTTACACCGACAGTGCACTACCATTAAACTCTATACTTAAATGTATGCACAAATTAATAGAGTTTGCTCTCAAAATCCGCATTGAATTCAGAATAACAAGCAATTAGTTAACAGGAATTTTTTACTCAATTAATCCAAAATTTCAAAAATATTCCTAAACTACCCCACATTTAAATAATTTCTCAATATACTTTTTAAAATAAAAAAAAAACATATTCATTGGTGTCAACCCAATTTGCGACTGCACCTAAAATTTAAGAGGAGGTGCCAATTAGATTGGCACCCGCATTAGGTGTTGTCAATCCAATTGGCGCCTATGTGCAATTTTTAAAGGGTTGTGCCATTTGGTCTGGCACCAATGTTTGTTTTAATTTTTTATTTTATTTTCATAATTAATTGTATTTGACACACCGCACAAAATTTCATGCGGAAAATCAAAGACAAGAACCTATGCAAAAAGTGGTGAATGTAGGCTATGCTCTAACCCAACCTTAATTTCAATAGTATCGAGATGAAATTAGATTGTCAAATGTAGATGCATTAAGGTGGGTGGATAACATACCATTAGAGAAGTGGACAAGGGCATTTGACGGAGGATGTCGATGGGGCCACATGGTAACAAATCTTATGGAATCCATGAACGGTGTCCTCAAAGGCATTAGACATCTATCAATAATCGCATTAGTGAGAACAACCTACTTTAGGTTGGCATTATTTTTTGCAACCGAGAGGTGAAAATGGAGTGGGTTTCAAGGTCGGGAAATTATTCAGAGAATATTGTATGAAAGTGATGAAAGAAGAAGCTAACAAAGCTGGCTCGCATGCGGTTATAATTTTTTATCGTCATAGACACACTTTCAGTGTACAAGAAACAATGAACCATAATGAGGGGAGGCCGAATTTATCCTATGTCGTCAAACTAAATAGAGGTTGGTGCGACTGCGGAAAATTTCAGGCCTTCTGTATGCCTTGCTCTCATATCATTATAGCACGCGCATATACTTGCCAGGACTCTTAGATCCATCTATCGTTTAAAGGTCTTTAACATTTTAAGTGTTTAAAGAAGAGCTTCCCGTAGCAATGGATGCATATTGGCCTATATATCAGGGAGACATAGTTTGGCACAACGATGAGATGCGAAGAAAGAAAAAGGGTCGCCCAAAAGCACTCATATTAGAACAAAGATGGACATGGTGATAAAATAATTAGATTATGTAGTATATGTCGTCCGGACACAATCAAAAACATTGTTTAAATGTCGGATCAACCTCTGCATAATAAGTAATTTTTATTTCAATTTGTGTAACCTCCGATATATATATATATATATATATATATATATATATATATATATATATATATATATATATATATATATATATATATATATATATATATATTATAAACTTTTGTTACAACAAAATTAACATAACAAACATCACATAAACTTTAACTAACACTGTGTTTACTGTGGAAAATGGTAAACAAGCGCTGGTCCTCCCTGTGTCCTAAAACTAAGGGTTACTCGCAAGATCGACCAGTTGATCTTAAGATGCGTGCTAAGATTTTGTATATTGTACTGATTCTATCAAAAATATGCCTTAGCCAAGAAACGGTTTTCTAAGACCAAAGGAAACAGTACAACGACTTTCCACACAGAAGTTTCGACCGACTGACTGGTAACTCGTGACCGACAGTATATTCTGGACGAAACAAGACTCAAAAAACTAACTGGTTGGTGACTCGTGACTGACAAGCAGTGTTGAAAAGTTCATGCAAGTACATAAAAAGCTTAGTGACTCTGTCTTCCTTAAGCGCAAAATTGGGCAGAGTGTTGGTAAGAATTTGAGAATAAAAGTGAACACACCTAAAAATTACAACGAAGTGACTTATTTATAGTAATTTACAAGATAACCGCTGAAAGAAATCAATGGACGAAATGAAACTAAAACGTAACTGCTACATAAGATTTCGCCATCCACTTGGCGCCTAATGTAACACCCCATTTCTACCCAACGTTTATTATAAAATCAGAGTGCGGAAATTTTAAACTAAAAACATGGGATGCCACATTTCAACATATACAACACAAATAGATAAGATACATAACACTTTTTAATTCGGAGGATCCCATAACAACTTTTTATAACTTTCAAACAAAATACTTTTTATTACTACGCAACGGAATTCATAGTTATACAACTTCATGTATTTTACTAATAACAACTAGAGTTAACAATATAAACAACATAGACTAAACGCCCCCCGAGTGTTACGTATCAGAGCAAAGACACCGACTTGGACCAACATCAACTAATTCTTCCATTCTTGGATACCTGCACGTTACCAATATAAAGGTAACGGCCAACAAAATAGAAAGGGTGAGATATCGAATAATATAAGCGAAAGTACGATAATTCATATGCTTAAGTAAAGAAACATACAATAATTACTACTGTAATCGATAACACATAATATCTACCAAACAACATAAAGTCAACAACATATAATATCCACCAAACAACATAGAATCAACAACATATAATATCCACCAAACAACATAGAATCAACAACATATAATATCCACCAAACAACATAGAATCAACAACATATAATATCCACCAAACAACATAGAATCAACAACATATAATATCCACCAAACAACATAGAATCAAGAACACTTAAATGCGACTCAACAAATGCAAATGCATGTGGATCCATTTGGAGCAAAACTCCCAACGTAAAAATATGCCAGGTTATCGAGGCATTCAACAAGGCATAAGCCTTCAACTTACAACGTGGTGCCAATCCAGGCCAACTTAATAATGCACATGCTATGTATGATACAACGACCACAACATCAACAACTTAAAACAACGACAACTTAATCATGCATTAACTGCATCAACTTAATCAACACGATCAACTTCGACTTCAACAGTAATTAACAACGTCAACAACAATACGACTTATAATTAGTATAATCAACTTCAACTTCAACAATAATTAATGACTTCAACAACAATACAACTTATAATTAATATAATCAACTTCAACTTCAACAATAATTAACGACTTCAACAACAATACAACTTATAATTAATATAATCAACTTCAACTTCAACAACAATTAACGACATCAACAACCATGCAATTCATAATTTAATCCAATCCACTCCATTCTTCGACTTTGGCCATTTGAGCCTACGACACTTAGACCATCTAATTCGGACATAAACGACATCATTCCGACAGTATCGACAATTCAGCAACTAACACGAGTTAAGACGAAATAACACTGTTTTAATTAACTACCCGTATACCTGAACTATCCCATAAAATTTCATCCAATTTCGACAAACTAAATTCTCCGCTTAATTCATCGATGTTATTCTCGCACTATTTTCGGTTTTACGCATTACTAATTAATTCTAATTATTCTACTAAATAATTCTGGCAGTTCATTAATAACTCTGCATTATAATTTATCAATTCGCTATTTAATTTTTACACTGTCTGCTATAGTTTCATTGCTGCTAAATATTTTACTTCTGGTATAATTATCTATAACTGCTAGGTGGGTTTCTGTTATCTGCTACCAATATTTTCATCCTTCTGCTATTATTATTTTCATAATGCTAAGTGTATTATTCCTCATGTTTGTACTCTCCTAATATGTCTAACAATGTACATCCCTAAGCCATTAACATAGCATCCCTCGAAAACACACAGCAGGCAACTGAGGCGCCCATCCTGGGCCTTGAGGCGGTCGCCTCCCAAGCCATAAGTCAAAGGAGACGGACGTCTCCCTCTTCACTCCTCCCTTCTTCTTCAATGGAGGCGGTCGCCTCCTCTCTCCTTCCTCCAAGAGGACGGTCGCCTCCCTCTTTATGCAACAACATGACAATTCTTTTTGGATCGCAACCATGTATACAGAACAGCAATCACGAAGCACACATATAGCAGATACAATTCTCAACAGGAAGCAATATTATTCATCCCAGCACATAAATTCATCGACGAAATAAGATTAGCAGTATAATTACGTAGCTCTAAACCCCACATAAAAATTATCCTACAATCGATTATAAAACTCGAACCCCACCCCTTACCTGTGGATTGACGGGAACTCGGAAATTCGATCGGAAAACGGAACTTTCGGACAGCACTGATCCCTCCTAGCACCCTTGTTTCCAACTTCTTCCTTTCTCTCTTTCTGGTTTTTCTCTCCACGACTAGGGCTTGTTCTTTTGGTTTGCAAGCAACACCATAAAAATCCTTATTTTCCTAGGTTACTCAATATATATTAGCTTCTAATAAAATTGGTTTATTAAATAATTCTCCCCAAAATACTATTTTCTCCTATAATTAATATTCTACATTTAATTTATTAATTCCAAATAATAGAATAATTCGATTATTATTTATTCTAACTTTTAGCCTTATATTTCTCCTTTTATATCTCTTATTTATTTAAACCTAATTCCTTCTCTTATAATTAAATCCAATTAATAATATTATTATTATAATAATAAAACAATAATAATAATAATGTTTCTATTATTTCTACTTGCCTTAATTTTCACACCTCTTTTCTATACTTCTAACACCAAATAAATAACTCTATTAATTCCACACTTATTTCTAATATTATTTTCAATAATATTGTACCACCGAATTAATTCATCACTAATTATTCTAGTTAATTAATCTCTACTCATAATAATAGTTCTCTGACTAAACTGATTATTTCACTTAAATAAACTAGTCCAATAAATAAATACTATTATTCTTAATATTAATCCTCCAATTACACCAACCAAATAATCCGGCTTAAACTTAATAATCCAAATATGTCTCTTAAATAATGCCAATAAATCCAATTACTCCGATTTATTCTCAAACTTCGTCTAATTCCAATAATTAATTCTTTTAATAATTTAATTAACTAATTAATTAAATTCGGGGCGTTACAACTCTCCCCCACTTAGAATATTTTCGTCCTCGAAAATCTACCCGACACAACCATCCTTAACTTCACACTTGCATCCAATCCTTCGATTCGACCACTCAATCATAGTTTAAATCCAATACTTACACTTCAATGTTTCAATTACCCTTGCAACATAATCCTTACTAACTCGCCAACCATTTTGGCAATATCTTGAAACAACGTCTTATAATATAGCAACAACCTTCACTTGCTCATACTCAACTTATACAACATTGCATCATTATCCTAGCAACTATTCTTTTCCAATACATCCCAACTTGTCAAACAACCAAATCTTAAATTCTTACCACCTTCGAATTCGAGAAACGGCAAGGATCCTACAACGTTTGCACCGTATCCGTCAGTAACATACTAATCTGATATTTCTCAACTAAACACATCCGAAGCAAAGCTTCTCCCCTTAACTTGACTTAATTCCGCAAACGGTCAACAAAAAGCAACAAGGCGTTGTTCCACACACTTGTCGCGTACGAAGGAAGTAAATAACATTAGACAACATTGGCCGGACAGACCGACCTGCTCTGATACCACTATGTAACACCCCATTTCTACCCAACGTTTATTATAAAATCAGAGTGCGGAAATTTTAAACTAAAAACATGGGATGCCACATTTCAACATATACAACACAAATAGATAAGATACATAACACTTTTTAATTCGGAGGATCCCATAACAACTTTTTATAACTTTCAAACAAAATACTTTTTATTACTACGCAACGGAATTCATAGTTATACAACTTCATGTATTTTACTAATAACAACTAGAGTTAACAATATAAACAACATAGACTAAACGCCCCCGAGTGTTACGTATCAGAGCAAAGACACCGACTTGGACCAACATCAACTAATTCTTCCATTCTTGGATACCTGCACGTTACCAATATAAAGGTAACGGCCAACAAAATAGAAAGAGTGAGATATCGAATAATATAAGCGAAAGTACGATAATTCATATGCTTAAGTAAAGAAACATACAATAATTACTACTGTAATTGATAACACATAATATCTACCAAACAACATAAAGTCAACAACATATAATATCCACCAAACAACATAGAATCAACAACATATAATATCCACCAAACAACATAGAATCAGCAACATATAATATCCACCAAACAACATAGAATCAACAACATATAATATCCACCAAACAACATAGAATCAGCAACATATAATATCCACCAAACAACATAGAATCAGCAACATATAATATCCACCAAACAACATAGAATCAGCAACAACTTAAATGCGACTCAACAAATGCAAATGCATGTGGATCCATTTGGAGCAAAACTCCCAACGTAAAAATATGCCAAGTTATCGAGGCATTCAACAAGGCATAAGCCTTCAACTTACAACGTGGTGCCAATCCAGGCCAACTTAATAATGCACATGCTATGTTAGTTGAGCGGTTTTGTTGATAGTTGAGTAATTAGTCATATTAGTCAGAAGAAATTATTATTAGAAATAATAATGGATAAGTAAAGTATTATTTATTTAGTTGGGCTTAATTATTGTGTGAGGAATAGCAAAGTTGGGAGTGTGAACAATAGGCCCAGTAGAATAATATTATTATTACTATTATTATTGTTTAATATATATATATATATATATATATATATATATATATATATATATATATATATAGAAGTAAGGGTTAGTTACTAGATTTTTGGTGAAAAAGCTTTGTAAGAGGAAGGAAGAAAATCAGTACGTGAGAGAAAGAAAGGAGGAAAACCAAGGGTTTGGAGAATTAGTTGTCTCGAGAGTGGAATTGTAGACCGGAAAGCCAAATCAGAATTCGACCAAAAATTATAGAGAGACCGTCAATCCAAGGTAAATCTAGGGTTTAATCTCTATAACCGGGTATATGATAAATTGTATGTGGGGTTAGGGTGTATGAATCTTGCCATGGAAATTGATTGTGTTTATGTGTTGAATTGATTTTCTGGAATTCAATTGTGGTGGTGTTGATTGTTGTTGTTATGTTGATTATGAACGAATCAATTGATAATAATTGCCTCTGATTATGTTGTGCTGGTATGAAAAAGTGTGGACCGGAACTGATAACAAGAACCTACAATTAGAAAACTACGTTAAAAAGAAAAATAGTGGTTCCTACAAGCCTATTTGGGCGAGGAGATGTGCAAGACATGTGTCGGTCGACACATGATGACGATGGCGAAGAATGTAACACCCCTTCTAATTACCCGCGTTTTTATAAATATTAATCAGAGTTTTTAATCACAAATCAAGAGGCGTCACAATTTAAATAATTCAAATTAACCAAAAACAGTTATCATGTGTTTCACTGAAGAAAACCATAAAATAAAACGGACCAAAAGTTATGTTTAACAGCGGAAATGAAACATAACAAATCCTGGACACATCATCCATATCTATTCCAGGAAATAAATCCAAACATAATTCAAAACCATTAAGGATATCCATAAAGGATTTCAAAACAAACGTTTCCCCAGTGTTACATCTACCAGAGCATGACACTGACACGCGGTTTGACTAAATAACACAACTCTAGAGCTATCCTCATCGATTCCAAGCAGCTATTCACTTTGAATCTGAAATCATTAAAGTAAGGGTGAGATCTCTATTCAATATAAAATGCATTATACGTTTCTAAATACAACGGAATAATTCAATACGTTAGTCCATTATCCAAATATATAATCACAGTTCAGTTCACAATTTCATCTCACACAATGAACATGTAATATAACAATCAATGGGAATTGCAACACTGGAAACCATCCTAACATGTTACAATCTCATATGCAATGTAGACTCTATGCATGTGGTACCAAACGTGAACCGAGTTCACCCTCTGTTCCATCACACTCGGAAAACAGCAAAAATCCATGATTCGCCCATAACCACTGGGTCAAGAATCTAGCCTCACTACCTCTGAATCCTGGTAAGTTTATTGGCTCTGCAAGCTCACTTCCGCACAATGGGAATGAACCAATAACAATGCTTATGCATGCACCATAAAAGCATGCAACATCAATTCACAGATTATGATCTCAACATAATTCACATAATGTCAATCACCAATGTATCACATTCAATCATAATGAATATCAAACACAACATCGTAAACATTATTACTCATTCATCAGATCAGGCAATTCAATCCCATTTCTCATCGTCCTCAACTATCCACCTTTTTCAAAAATCGGAAGCTCGACTATTTTTAAAATAATTTTAGCAAAATAATATTTTATCTT
The DNA here is from genome assembly GCA_021764765.1 of Vicia sativa. NCBI lineage: Eukaryota > Viridiplantae > Streptophyta > Magnoliopsida > Fabales > Fabaceae > Vicia > Vicia sativa. Next base: position 83,396,115 of record CM038794.1, on the reverse strand, counting down.
TTAAAAGATAGTATTTTTAATTTAAGAAATAATGCGAAAATGGCACTCGAATCGATTCTGGTTTAGAAAATATGAATTTTTGAAGTTTAAGTATTTTTGAACTCATTATAGTGGAACCCGGTTCCTACCCTGGAACAACCCGGTTCCCACTTTTTGAAAAAGTCGTGCCCCTGGAATTTTGTATGGGAACCCGGTTCCTCCACCACTGGGAACCGGTTCCCACATACAAAAATGACCAATTTTGAAAGTTTTACACTGAACTCGGTTCCTTCCGAGACCGGTTCCACGACTGAAACAAAACGGCTATTTTGACAGCATTTACCCATTCCAAATCACTTCCAAACATTCCCATACGAATTGCAACACGAGGAACACTAAAATACATCCATTTTACACCATTATAACATCAAACAACATTATTTCATCATTCCTATTTATTATTTGACACACTAATGGTTTCCGACCTACAATCCGACACAAATAGAGTTTAATCCTATAAAACCTATATTAACCAAATCAAATTTCCTAACGTACCCAATCATCCAATTGATTCCCAAAACCCATAAGGCATTAAAACCGAATGAAATCACCCCTTACCTCGCGATGATCTTGATTTTTCTCGGCGTTGGTTTTCCTCTCTTCTCTTCTCTTCTCCAATTCTCGTGAAATAACTTTTTCCAAAAGACCTTTTTTTCCTTCTTTTCCTTTTATAATCCTTTTAATACTCCTTTTATTTATTCCAATAAAATAAATAATTAGTAACTAGTAAAGTAGAGTACTTTACTCCTCACACCTCCACTTCCTCACACCACCAACTCTTCTTTTAATTAAATAATCCAATTAAATCCAAAATATAAATAATCAAGCCTTTAATTAATTAAATAATTAAATTCCTAATTATCTAACATTTGAATTAATTAGGTGTCACAAAAAGTCAAGCGGCGGTAGTGGAGGAGGTGTCTTGTGCCACTCGGCATATTAGGAAGGAAGGAGTATGTTGTTCGGCATACTGTATGTATAGGCCTAGGATTTTGTTTTTGTGTTTTCTTGCCATGCTGTTTTGTTTTACTTGTATTCATCTTTTCCTAATACTTAGTGTAAGGCATGTGAGGTCTAAGAGTATGGTAAAATAAATGTAATTGAGGTAAGTGAATTAGTAGTAGTATCATAATTAATTAGCAGGGAAATATGAGTAGCAGAACGTATTGGTGGCGGTATGATAATAAGAATTAAATTGATAGAAACTAAATCAAAATAGTTGGATAATTGGTAACACTAGTAAGAGATAAATAACAGATATAGTGTATAGTAGGTAGTATTATATTTAGTAGAATTTTCAGTGGCAGTATAAGTATTTTAGCAGTAAATTAATCAACTGAGGTATATTAAGTATGTATCGGTAGAAAATAAATAGAAGTCGATGAAAACAATACCAAATAGAAATATTAGTAACTTTAAACCGATAATTAATTAACTGACTTTTCCTCGAAATTGTCCGAAATAATTTGTGTATGATTGTAGTTACTTTTGATTGAATTTGTATGTTGGAATTTTGTTGAATATGTCGAATATGTCGAATTTGCAGGTGATATTGAATCGTGTTGAATTGTTCCGGTATATGAACAAATTGAGTTGTATGTCTTATGACCAACATTGATAAGTTGTTTTGCGGTTGATGAAATATTATGTTGTAGGCCTATGGCCAACGTTGAATTGCGGTTGACTTGTTGTTATGTTGCCGTTGTTGTGTGTTGTTGTTATTGTTCTGTTGTTGTGTATTTGTTATTGAAGTTGATGTCGCAAGGCATATATTGCATTATTAACTTGGCCTTGATGGCACCATGTTGAAAGTTTAAGGCTTATGCCTTGTTAATGCCTCGATAAACTGGCAGATTTTAAGTTGGGAGTTTTGCTCCAAATGGTACCACATGCATATGCATTATGTTGAGTCGCATTCGGTGTCGTTTAATTAAGATGTTGCTATATTGTTGTTGTGTTGTTTAATTAAGTTGTTGTTATATCGTTGTTGTGTTGTTTAATTAAGTTGTTGCTATGTTATTGTTGTGTTGTATAATTAAGGCGTTGTTGTGTTATTGAATTGTGATGAATTATGTTGGTTGAAGAGGTGATTTTGTATGCCTTAATTCTAATATATTGTTTATCATACACTTGTTTATATTGGTTGATATCTCACCCCTTATGTTTTGATGTTGCCTCTACGTGGGTAACATGCAGGTAATGAAGGGTGAAGATTTAGTTGTTGTTAGTTCGAGTTGGGTTGTCGCTCTGATACGTAACACTCGGGGGATGAATGCTAGTTGTTTTATTGTTGTGATTTTGGTTGTTGCATAATTATGTCGATATTTGGTTTTAAATTGTTTTAAGTTGAAAAAGATGTTATGCCATCCAAGTTGATTAATGTAGTTCTGCTGCTTAATTAATAAAGTTGATTCATGTTGTGTAACACGGTGGGAGAACTGACTTGTTTGTTTTGCGTTTTATCGCAAATGTTGCGAATAGCAAGAATCGCCATCGACTTTTCTTTTATCCAATTAAGGGAAGGAGAAAAGAACAGGAAAAGACCTTCGTTAGATTCTGAGTACGGGAGGCGGTTATGAAAAGGGAAGGTGTTAGCACCCTTTCCATCCGTAGTTATCTACGGGCTCTTAATTGCTTTAGCTCACTTTAAATTTTTTTTTTGTGTGTGTTTGAAAAGATTTTTGAAACGACATTTCACTTTGACTTCGTAGTGATTCACGCTGGAACGTATACGAAATGTTTGGAAATGTTTTGTTTTTGGAAAAGGACTTTGTAATAATTCACGCCGGAATGTATACAAAGTGTTTTGAAAAGAAGATTTTTGAAAATGTGAGGTGTGAAAAGAATGTTTTAATTGAGCAAGCAAAAGAGACTTATTTTACCCACTCAGAACGGTCGTTTCTGTGTTATTTTGCTTTCCTTTAGAATAAGGCTATTCATACCATTAGTTGGTATGCAATCTTATTTGTTGGATGTAAAAGGGATATTCGAAGGGACATCAGATGATCATAGAAGGCAACTTGTAGGGATATCCTAGCATATTCGTACGGACGATCATCACTTTTCGTAGGCAACAATCGAGGGACGAGATCATATATTCGTAGGCAACATCGAGGGACTATGATCTTTTAAGTCGAAGGGACTATGATGATATATTGTAGGAAGCTGTGCTAAGATATCCCCACGTTCGAGGGACTTGACCATTATTCGTAAGACAACGAGAGAGGATACCCTAAGGTGGGTGCAAGTGTGAAATATGTGTTGCATTCGTATATTTTATCTTATGATTAGAAGTGATCTACGTTGTTTTTTAATCTGGCCATACACGCCTAATTACTAGCAGTTAATAGGTGCGGAAAATAAATTGCGGAAATATAAAGATCCTACGCTATTACATGGCTTTGGGGCAGATACATAATAGGAGGTGCGGAAAGTAAAAGCAGAAATATAAATCTACGCTATTACATGAAAAAATAAACTTGCAACCTATACATCCTTTCTAGAATTTAAATGCAAAAAAAAGAAATAAAATAGAAGGAAAATGGTAGAAAAATGGTCTAAGTGAATACCTAAATCCTAATATTTTTGGTATTTTTGAAGATTGAAATTAATGTAAAAAAGGTCCTAGTTCTAATTGATTTTAATAAAAGAAATTTAATTTAAATTATTAACCTAAATTAAACTAATTAAATTAATTAATTAATTTAAAAAAAGCATGGAGAAAATTATTTGTGAAATTAACCCTAATTAAGCTAATTGTTTAACCTAATTACTAATTAATTAATTAGTTGAAATAATTAAAAAAGAAAATAAACAGCAGAAAAAATAAAAAATGAGAGGAATTTCCATCAGAGCTTCTGACGGAAGCTGGCACAGAAGCCAAGCCTTATGTGAGTGGCACGCCTTGGGCACCCAGAAATTGGAGTTTCTGGGGAGAATCCTGCTGAGCGTGTCCAGAAGCTAGAGCTTCTGCATCTGGAAGGGTCTAGAAGTTGGGGCTTCTAGAGATTTTGTTGCTGGGGACATCCAGAAACTGGAGCTTCTGGGGAATCTGGTACTGGAAACATCCAGAAGTTGGAGCTTCTGGGAGATCTGGTGCTGGAAGGGTCCAGACCTGACTTCCGGTTATCTTCTCCGGCTGTGCGTTTTTCCCAAAACCTGCAAAAATGCATCATTTAAAGAGAAACAAAAACCCAGATCATCTTTTTAGGATGCTGTGAATTCAGTGGTGGTATTATCTCAGTCTAGAACTGCCTGTATTCTTAGATCCGAAGCTTCATGAGCTTGAAGCCCTAACAATGGCAGTTTATGATTTGGATGTTAACCTTTGCAAACAATGGCCCAGATCTGTTTTATTAAACCTCAAGAACGCGTTAGTGACGTTAGTTCGAATTAAAACGCAATAAAAAGAGAAACACAAATTCATGAAAAATATGTAAACGGATGTTCATGATGTGCACGATTCAAGCATGTTTGGCCATGGATAATGATGTGTACTTACTCAGTATTACCTCGGGAGCACGTTTGTGTGCTTAGAATTGATTGAAAGAGGCTGGAAGTCGTGATACAAATTTGCAAGCTCTTGAGAAAATATTGAGAGCTTAGGGTTTTTTTTGTGGAGGCCAGGATCCTTCCCTTGTGCTTCTGGACTTGTGATATATATATATATATAGAGCAAGTGATTTGATTAGCAATCAAGAGAAAATATGTTGCTTTCAATGCAAAAAAAATTCATACAAATATTGATCCAAACTTGGCAAAAGTAGATATTTCCTTCCTTGTAGCCTCTTGCACGAATTTGGCATCTTGTTTGGGCTTCCTTGGTCCTCAAGATAAGTAGAAATCAAGCCCAACTTGTCTTAGACCTTGCTTTTGTATTTTATTTAATTAAAATTGGATTTAAGTGCTTTAAATCCAAAATAAATTAAATAAATTGGGAAGGAGGCGTGGCAAGCAGCATAGAGGTCATGGATAATCTTATAATTAAGTTTGGATCATAAAATCTTAGGCCCATTTGAAAAATATTTTCCTTTGCTAGGTATTTTCCTTCATGCACCTCCTCAAAAATGCTTAACTTGCACAATTTGTATCTTTCTCAATTTTTAACATTTTTGGGTGTTCTTAGACTTTTTAGAAATATCAAGATGTCTTCTAAACATCCCTTTTGGTTTCATCTTCATTGAAGTTTCCATGCTCATGAACACTTCTTTGCAAAAATATGACTTTTTGTTGACTTTTTAAAAAGACCTGTAATATTTTGATCTATAACTTCCAAATGAAGCATTTCCAGCCCAAGCTTATGAGACATGAAGTTGTAGAGAATTGAATTCCCTTTAAAATGAGCTTTGGTGGAAAAATTTCTGATAAAGTATGTGAAAGTTATGCTTGATCAAAGTTCTGTTGACTTTTGTCTGAAGAGCCCTAATTTAGAAACTTTGACCTTTGATCAGATCTGGACTTTTCTTGATGAATCATGGTCAACCCTTGATCAAATGATGAATATTACTTCAAAATATTGGTGTTGACAAAAAATCATGAAGTTTGACTGCATATTGACCACAATTGACTTTTTGTTCAATATAGTTGATTTTCAGCCATTTGAGCAATTGGATGAGCAATTTTGACTTGTAAGGCTTGAAACTTGACATGATGATCCCTTGAGATATATGGTGAGTTATGATGACCACTTAGAGCACTGGAAGTCCATCTTGACTTGAGATATGCAAAATCCTAGTTTGGATTGATTGCTTAGGAGAGGGTTTGTCTGATCAACCCTTGTGAAATCCTTGAGATTGTCTTGAGAAGTAGGAGGGAAATTTTGGGGTATAACATGTTGTTTTGGTTCATCTGAATTTTGAAGAAGTGTTATGTATCTGTATTGATAGTAGTTGTTTAAGTTGAATTGTAATACTCCAATCGTTTGTTGAAAAGAATTTTATAACTCTGATTTTCATAATAATTATCGGGGTAGAATTGGGATGTTACAAGTTGGTATCAAAGCAGGTCGGTCCGTCCGACCAGTGTTTTCGAATGTTGTTTATTTCCTCTGTACGTGATAAGTGTGTTAAAAATTATCGTTACTTGTTGTTTTACTAATCCATTGTATGCAGGAGTTGAATTCTAAGCTAAGTGGGGGATAAGTTGTGCTTCTCAAACGTGTTTCAGTTGTAAAATGTTGGTTCGGTATGCTGCTAATGGCGACAGTGCAAGTATTGTTTAAGTTGTGTTGTTTCCGGAGGTGACATGGATTAACGAATTTGGTTCTTAGTCAAGTTGAATGCGTCTGGAGGAGAATGATCACACAATATCGGTGTTCACTTCTCGAAGTTTGAAAGGCAGTGTAACGGTTGTGGATATAAAAGTAGAGTATAAATCCCTGATGTTCTGAAGCTGATTAGTAAGTAACAAGTATAAATTCTAGAAGATGGAATTTAGAAAGTTGCAACGTTTCAGCGTTGTTGATGGACAGTGAAGTTGTTGTCTGAGTAGCCTTGCGTAAGATGTCGACATTGGATCAGTGATTAAGTGACGAATTATTGTAGGCCTGGTTGTGGGATTATTGGTAAGTGATTAAAAAGTTGTAGGAGTTGTTGGATTGTTTGGAGTCGAGAGTCAGAGTCGGAAATGCGAGTAGACGAGTACGATTTCAAGAATGGTAAGTGTTGGTACTGGTACAAAGGAATTCTGTTATGATGTCATCGTAAAGTATGTATCAATAAGTCGCTTCAAGATGTCGGTGTTCACGTTTTCGGATAACTTTAAAAATTCATATCTTGTGTTCTGAGCGTCGGATTGATGTTCTGTTTGAGCCTGTGAGGAGATGAGAATATATTCTATCCTTTGGAAGTATTGGAGTAGCGCACCGAGGTGCAGTTTATGATGAATAACAAGGATTAGAATGAAGGTGTGCTTTCAAGGGAAAATGCTTTTAAGAGGAATTGAAGTCGTGGATGTAATGCCAAAGTTATGAGTTGTGTAAAAGCAGAATTGGAGATGGAGCTTTAGGTGACTTGAGTACAAGTATTTGGTGCTCCAATTTCATGGTGTTCGAAGAAGCAACCTGTGGTGGCATTGTCATCTTGCGAAGCTGAATATATAGCCGGATTCTATGGTGTGTGTCAAGCAATTTGGATCAGATCAGTACTTGAAATGACTGTCGAAGTGAAGAAACATCTAGTGTTGCAAATTGACAACAAGTCAGCCATAAATCTAGCGAAAAATCCAATTCTATATGGAAGGAATTAGCATATCGAATTCTTATTTACGATTCAATAATACAATTTCTTATTTTCTTTAGAATTCTCTTTCTCCCCTCTCACGCAGTAACAAATCTAATTATAAATCATCTTAAGAGTCACGCACTCACGAATCTAATTATAAATCATCTTAAAAGTTGGTAAATTTTTATAACTAATTTGAAATATATAATGGTAAAGAATTATAAGATTATAAAGTGTATAAATTATTAGATACTTGAGTATTATAGAAGTTAATTCTTAATACTTGAGTATTAAGAATTTTTATATTAATGTGGTTACAAATTATTTAATTTAAATTTTTCTAAGGTTTTATAATTATGAAATTGTAATGTATAATTAAAAGTACTTGAGTATTTTACTTTATTTAAATATCTAATACTTTTTATGATTATTTTATGAATCTAATGAATGGAGACCTTTGCATATAATAGATAGATAAAGAGAGTTTATTTTGAATTAAACACTTCCGACTTTTTTCAATCTTATATGGAAAAACTGAAAATTTGATAATATAAAAAATGTGTCTATTTAAAGTATAAATAAAATAATCTGCATAGTTATACATAATAAACATTTTTTTTTATAGAAATCAAACTATCAAACAATTCCTACCCACAATTGGAAAGATTAATTGTCTCAAGTCGGATAAGATCAAGTAGATAATAAAGTTATCTTTTTAAGATAATTTAACACTGATCCATGATTCATATTCATCTCAGATTAATTTGGAAGAGATAATTTGACTTTTAATATTTTAAAACATTTATATTTAAGAGTTTATTTTTAAAATAATTAATATATTCAGAACTTAGAAGTTTTTTCAATTTCACTTATTTATTAATGCTTATATTCACAACAAATTTCTTTTTTGTCAAATAAAGGCTTCTATTTATATTTATCTATAATTCTTCTTAAACTTTACGCAATTGAAAACAAAGCATATATGATGTAAAATAAAAATTTTAAGTTTTAAATATTTGACTAAAAAATTTAAAATTTATTAAAATACTTATTACTCAAATTATATATATATATATATATATATATATATATATATATATATATATATATATATATATATATATATATATATATATATATATATATATATATATATATATATATATATATATATATATATATATATATATATATATATATATATATATATTTTATTTAACATATTATTATTTACTTGTATTGGAATATTTTTGAAAAATCTAAATTTAAACAAAGCTTTCCAAATTCCAACTGTACTAAAATAAATTTTGCCTAGAAAACCTTTCAAATAAATTTTCCATTGAGTTTGTATAACTTATCTCACCATTAATTATTTAAAGTATTTCATTACTTTTATAACTCCTATTAACAGTAAATATTATAAGTTTTTAAACTACTTTTTTATTTTATAAATTAGGCTTATTTTAAAATTTAACTAGTTGATGGTTATTTCATTTAGCATTTCAGTGAACACTAACTATTATATTAATCTTAAAATTAATTAGTTGTTTGATGGTCTAAATATTGAAGAAAAAACAAGTATTATGTGATTAAGTTTCTTTAATTACAAATCATCTTATTAGTTGGTCCATTTTTATAATTAACTTGAATTTTTTTCTAATGTTTAATAATTATAAAATTATAATGTATAATTGAAGATACTAGAGCATTTAGAAAGTTAACTATTTGATGATTATTTTATTAAGAATTTGAGTGGATATTAGTTTTTATATTATTAATGTATTAACTATTTTTAAAAAGTGAAAAATTTACAAATTAACAAAATAAAAAACTCATAAAAAGAATGATTTGGGTTTCTAAGTATTGAAAAAAAAAACAAATATTATGTGATTAAGATTTTTGAATAATCTCATCTTATAAGTTGGTCAAATTTCATAATTATTTAAATCTTTTTCTAAGGTTTTATAATTATGAAATTGTAATATATAATTGAAGATACTTGAGTATTTTATTTTTATAAATATATAATAAATTTTGATGACTATTTTATGAATCCTATATGATTGAATACTTTTATATATAATAGTATTGAAAAAAGAATTTATTTCCAAATAAACACCTACTACTTATTTCAATGTTATTTTTAAAAACTGAAATATTTGATAATATATTTAGTAATTTTTTTTATAGAAATAACATATCCTTTATACACAATTGTATAAATAAATTTCTCGCGAATAAAATTACTATGGATAAAATTACTCTTTATGATAATTTAACATTGTTGAGTATCTAGGTTTAGGTTCAAATTTAACATTGACATTTGATATTTTACAACATTTATATTTTTAAGAGTTTATTTAGAATAAATAAATAAATAATATATTAGGAAATTAGAATTTTTTTAATTTTATTTGGTATGACAGTTTTGTCAAATACGAGCTTCTATTTATATTTATCTATTTAGCGATAAATAGATGGAAAAAAAACTTAAATATAATTTTTTAAATGTGGTTCTTAATAAAAAAATTAATAAGTGTATAATATTCTTTTAAAGATATACAATATTCTTATATTTTTACTCTCTATATAATATTTAATATATTTTAATTGAAAATCAGTAAAAATTATAAAGTGTATCTGGGTGTTTTCCGAAAGGGAATATCATAATTTTTCTTAAACTTTAAACAATTGAAAAAAAAAACAAAAAGTAGCATATACGACAACGACATAAGATTAATATTTAAAATTTAAATTTTTTGAAAAAAAGACAGTATATTATTTTTACAATGTTAATTAATGACGATTATGTATCCTGTTAATTTAAATCATAAAATTTAAAGTATTTATGTGATTTGACACTTTAAAATATTATAACAAGAGTAATGTGTAATATTTTTTTATACTAATAGGGCATTGATTTTTAAATTTACCGGATATTGTATTCAATGTTTATACAAGCTTTTTGACTCAACTTTTTTTATTGTAATTATTGTATTATCATTTTTCTAAATTTTCTATCAATCTTACAATACCTTAAATAGTTTACACCACTCTCAACCCCTCCATCGCCATTGTGCAACTAACTAGTAAGATATGTCGCACAACTTTGATTTGATCAATTTGTTACCAAACTCTTTGCTTTTCAAATTCATTTCACTCATTCCATTCAAGGAAGCTGCAAGGACATCAATCCTTTCAAAACGTTGGTTGCACTTGTGGAAATATTCAACCAATGTAGAATTTAATGAACACTATTTTTCTAAATCTTCTGAATCAAGTCATCGTCAAAGGATAATCCAAAGAAGGAATTTTGACAAATTCATGGCATTTTGGATAGAAAGCAATAAAGAAAATTTCATCATTGAAAAATTCTCTTTATCATTGTCATAATTAGATCTCGAAGCTGATCGTGAGATCCTCGAAAGGTGTGTTGATTTTGCTACTCAACATGGTGATAAAGATTTGGTGCTTGATTTTTCTGATCCTGGTTGGAGTGAAGAAGATTTTGAAAAACCTGAAGCATTGTTTGAATTGCCAACAAAGGTATATGAGCAAAAAACCCTAAAATCTCTCAAATTGATTTCCTGTAGTTTTGTTGAAACTGAATTGATCAGGTTGGATGGTCTCAAAGAAGGTGATTTTATTTACAATATCATTACAAATTTCAACCATGTTAAGACTCTCGATGTATGCAGTTACACACTTCAGGTAATACAATTTTTTTGTACGCATATAAATATATAAAATTTTCTTGAATATACTTATTATATATTCATTATATAGAATCCAACATAAATATTTTAGAAGTACAAGATATATTTCTATTAGGATTTTAGTTTAAAAATTTAAAACATTTAATTTAGAATAGAGAATATAGAAAATGTAAATTAATATGCATTATATTATAGACACTTCTATATGAACGATATTGACATAAATAATGTGATACACATTTATTATTTGACATGCAAGGTTTTATCTGAGTTGCTGGGATACATGCTTATAGAACATGAAATGAACACTCGGCATTTGAAACTAAAGACAAATTTGTTTAATGATGAGTGTCAAGGAGTCTCGTTCTTGCTCAAAATGCCGTGTGTTGGAGGTTCTCACTATTGACTTAGGATTTGGAAGATATTTTGACGTAAGTTTACATTTTTACCTTTTCATATATGTGTAAGAGTTTGTACTAGAAGATTTAAAATATCTGCAAAATTTAGAGATAATATAGTCTTTAATTTTAGCGTCTTTAATTAACACCTAGACATAGATTTCATCATTAATTCAATTATTTTAGCAGGTCATATATGTCCTTAAATTATATAATTGTATTCTAAAGTGTTATACATAATTGGATATATTTTAGTGGGTTGATGATGAGGACGAGGATGATAATGATGATGATTATGATTTGTTAGAAGGTGATGATAAAGATGAATATTCATCTTATAGTGATGGTGATGAGCAGAGAAGTTGGATAGATTACCAAAATATTTGGCAATGCTTGACATCAACTTTGAAGATAGTTGAGATCAATAATTTTATGGGGACTGAAAATGAGGTTTTATTTCTCCATTATATCATCAACAATGGGAGTTTCTTACAAAAGGTCAATATCAATGTACAAAAGAAAGAGGTTTTGATGGTGGAAAACTATCGTAACATAGAAGAATTTGTGATGAGTAATCCAAGGGCTTCAAGATATTTAGTTTGAATTTTAAGATATCATTTGATATTTGTTTTTTGTTAGACTAATTATACATGCACTATTTGTTTGCATTTTTTGTTTTTATTTAGATATAGTTTTTTATGAAATTGAATTCTATATTCACTATAATAAAACATAGATTTCGTAATAAATTTTCACCTCGATCATGGTGTCCACGGTGGTAAAATCTATTTCTTTAAGTGTTTTTCTTTTTTCTTAAATTTCAAGACATATTTCATTTTATTTAGACATGATAATCATGGTGAAATGTGACGTGTTTCTTTTTTATTAATTTTAAAATTAAAATTAAACTAGAATAGGACTCGCATGATGCACGGGTGGTTGAGAAGACTTTATTTATAGTAGACATTACTCATTTTGGTCAGTATTATAAGAGAAAATTTACTTTTTATATTCATCCAATGATTAATGTATTTGACCCATATATAGACTAAATACATTAATTATTGAATAAATCTACAAAATAAACTTTCTCTTATAATAAGGACCGGAGGAAGTATTTGTTATAAAAAACCTATAATATAGATGATAAGATTAGCCTAACAAAGAAAAATAGCGTAATTTTAATTAAAAAGTAAACATTTGTGAATAACAGAAATGCACGGTGAGTGTCGTACCCCAAAATTTGTCCTCTTTATCATAATTTCTTGAATTCCATTGCAAAGGCACGAGTTCAGGGATTTGGTTTACTTGTTGATTGTTGGGTGCATCTTTTTGTGCTTATTGAGTTAGATTAAGGCTTTGAGTGAGATCATCAGTGGTTTGTGATTTAAAAAATAAATTACTACTTGTTCTTCGAAGCGCGGATTTTCAGGCTTGAGGAGACTTTAGATTTTGCTCCAGGATACAAAGAGTGTTTGGTTTTGTCAAATCAGCGCAGGAGGAGTATCGTGCCCTCATTCTTTTGTGATGCTTGTGCACGAATTATCAAAGTGTGTGGTTTTTCTATTTGAGCAAATTCTTGAAGCACGTTAGTTGAAAAGCAGACACTAAGTTGATGCATATGTTTTTGGATTGAATTTCAGAAGGTTGGATTTAGTATGTGTCGATGCAAAATGGCATGTGTTGACACAAAAGGCATATGAATCGATGCATGGATATATGTATTGATGCGAGATGGCTTTTAAACCCTTTTGTATCGACTAAATGAACGTATAAGTCGACTCGTGCTTATTTGGATCAAAGTTGTGGTTTGGAATTATGGATTGAATTGAAATTAGAATTAAATGCATTTTCTAATCAACACTTCACCATGTTTTGTCTTAACCATTGATACTAGTTTGTGGTAATTTTGGTTTCCAACTTACGTTTACAAGAACTACGACGAAGGAGATTGCATTAGTAAGCAATAAATCAAGAACTCAAATGGATGCATAATTCTCAACTTTTGTATTCATGAAAATTTGAGAGTTTTAAATTACTCTAAATTTTTATTATACAAGAATGTTATTTACAAAGTTGGAATCAAATTCTAAAAATCAACATTCAATTGGCAAATTCACTTCAAGAAAGCTTTCAAATTTCAAACATTTTTGTTCAAGAATACAAACAAGCTACAATTTGGCCTAAGGTTGCAAGCCTACAAGTATACTACATGTTTTATCCTAATCTTATTCTTTCCAACAAAAAATCTTCAGTGCTTTCTTTTTGAATTTCCCTCCAAGTTTTTTTTGTCTTTCTGCAAGCCATTTCTTCTCATCAAAGCTGTCCTCCTATCATCCATCCTCGTCATCATTTGTAACTCATGAAAACAAAGAAAAAGAATAATGATTAGCAACTTAATCCAAGCCAAAAACAGAATTAATGCAAGCAATTTGTATTACAATCTCATCATTAGGAATTTTTGGCAAGAATCAGGTTTAAAGAAGTACCAGGCCTCATAATCTTGTTCAAGATTAATCATTGGTTAGAAAAAGCTTCATTTGCAAATCACAAAACAAATTGGTTCACAAAAAGAAGCTATAATTCAGTTTTGTTCATCATAGTCACAATACTAGGCAATGAAAGCAAAGAGAAGTTTTTTTTACCCAAAAGCACCATGGTTATCAGCAATTAGAGTAAAAGTTTTTCACCCAAAAACACTATGTTTATCAGCATAGCAGAAAGCAGCAGACAAAAAAGCCAAAAATGCCAAAGTTCAATTTGAAAAAAGCAGCAGGTTATAACCAAAAATGGCAAGGCAAGCAATAGAAGCAACCACGGGCAGCATCAGAAAAGAGGAAAAACTTAGTTCCAAGGGAAAACAGAACTGAGTTTCACCAAGAGATATACCATAAAACAAGAATCAAGGCAATATCTGGTCAGATTGGAAAAATCAACAAAAAAAGGTCAATAACCAGAAAAAGAGCCAAGTTCAGAAACCACAACCTGAGTTCAAAACAAAGAAACCAAACATTGTTATTGTGCATATAACATAGCAGCCAACCTGAGTTCAAAGACAACCTTCATAGTTCTAAGAAAACCAGGAACACAGCCTTCATAGTTCTAAGAAAAACCAGAAAAACCAACAGCCTTCATAGATCCAAGAATAACATAAATACCAAAAAACATAACCAGAAACTAAAATCAGGGCAAACATTTGTTCTAAACAGCCAAAAACCAGAAATCGAAAGCAACCATTTTGTTCTCAAAAAGCCAGAAACCAACAGCAACAGCCAAAACAACATAGTTCTCAAAACACCAGATTGTTCCAAAAGCCATCACAGAAAACCATCACAGAAATACCAGAATCTAGCAAGTCACACTCCCTAAACCTAGAAAGAACCCTAACCCTCTTTCTTCATCATTTTCCTACCTAGAAACCCTTCAGAAATCATTTTTCAGAAAACCATAGCTTCTGAACAGAGAAAGAAAACGAGGAAAAGACAGAAAGAAAAGAACGGTCTCACCCAAAAGGTCTCAGATTGAATCCTCAAGGAGACTCAGGCTCCATTCTCTGACGTTTTTCCCATCATCATCATCAACATGCATCATAATCACTGTTTTCACCGCGAAATAGAGAGCTAGGGTTTGCGTTCCCCTTTTTAGATTTAGGACCAATCTGTAGAAATTAGAGAAAACAAGCAGGGTATTAATAATCAGAGGTATAAAACGAGTCAGAAACATAAAGAAATTGGAACTTCAGGGCCTCGCCGCCGCCATCACCGCCGTGAGGCGATTTCCGCCGCGGTTGCCCTTCACGTTTTCCGGCAAGGTTCCATCAGAGAGAAATCGAGAGAGGCATGAGAGAACAGAGAATCGAGAGAGAGAGATGAGGGTTTCATGTGAGGAACGAGAGAGAGATGATGGTTTCATGTGAGGAACGAGAGAGAGATGAGGGTTTCGCGTGAGGAACGAGAGAGAGATCAAATGGAATCTAATTAGTTTAAGTTTTTTTTAAGTTTTATTTTATTTTAATTAATATTTTAGTTTGTATTAACTTAGTTTAGGTGTCTTGGTTTGGTGGTGACAAGTGTCACCACCTTGGTCTTTTTCTATTTTATGTTTTTATTTAGTTAATTATGTTATCTCCTTAATGCTTGGTAAGTAATATTCCATCTTGGCCATTGGAGTGTTTTGGAAAAGAAGATCAGACGCGTCCGAAGTACCAACATGTGGAGAACTTGTGCTGACCAGTCACGCAAGATCAAATGGGCTTCTTCACGGACTTGGGCTATTCTTGCTTCCAACACCCCCCATAATCACGACAATATCAGGCCCATTTCTAAACTCTCATCTTTTAAATTAATTTATTTTTATTTAAATAATTTAATTTTTGTGCGATGTACTAAATAATAATTAGTTCTGATAGTTTTATTTGATAACTTATCGATTAAACTATTAGTCGATTTCTTATCAAATAGAAAAAATCCCTTCTAATAATTATTTAAATTTCCAATTGTATTGTGTGATAATTGTTCGCTTATTCGCTTATTCGGTATTTATTCACCATTGTACACTTCGCACACCATCAACATTAAAACTAATCCGATCTTCTTTTGATTGGCTCATAAGCCGATTTCTTAAAGGGTCTCATGGTTGGGGATGGGCATGGCCATCCTCACAAGGTTAATTAAAGCCCTTGTTGCTTTAATTAATCATAACCCGAAAATAACATTGGTCCATATACCAATCTTCCATGCACCAGGGTCTCATGGTTGGGGATAGGAGCACCTATCCTCACGAGGTTAATTAAGTCCATATACTTAATTAATCATAACCCGATTCCACTCTTCATCTCCGCGTGTATCTCAAAACACTTTCGTAATTAAAGTTCTAAATCTCGATCCAACGTCGAGTTTCTTTTCAAAATATTTTCATAAGTAAATATTCTACTCCTCCCTCCTCCTAAACATATGGTAGTCAGTCCTGTATCGACCCTCGACTGTATGTTTGGTTTCTTAATTGAATCTAATTAACGTGAACCTTGTTTCACCTCACTTTTTCTTAATAAACCTTTTGGGTAGAAAAAGATGATTAGGATGTTTCTGTCCACTCATCCGAGTAATTTGGGCGTTAGCCGTTGAACGCTTATGGTCCAATACTTGTCTCCCACATAAAAATAAAATAACTCACTCAAACTATTTTATCGCTCATATGCGATCATTAAAACTCTTTTCTTAAAAAGAGTACGCAATAGCCATTTCAAATGCGAACGAGGACTTAAGCTTTTCAAACAAACTAAACAAGTCCAAGTTCAAGCATTTGAAATGTCGAATGCACGATTTTTCTTATAAAATCAATACAACAAATTCAAACCTTTTTGAGAGGAACTACGGAGTTTTGACTTTCCCATTGCACAAGGGAATATGTAGGCACACGGTTTCGAAACCGTGCCAAACTCAAAATAATAATAAACAAATTCCATTTCTTTTTCGATTATAACTTAGAGATTAGCGAATATACACACAAACTTAGAATTAAACGGGTTCCATCGAATACGATGGATGTAAGAGGTGCAAATACCTTCCTCTTACATAACCGACTCCCGATTCCATGTTTTTTTGTCGTAGACCGCCTTATCCGTATCTGTGGGATTTTATCTATATTTTCCCGTTCCTTTTGGAACAAATAAAATTAGGTGGCGATTTCACTTATTTTTGAAAATTAAATGATTTTTGAAAATCGAGTTACTTCAGTGAGACATCAAATTAAATGTTAAAATATGAAAGAAGTCTTCAAAATTGGAATCAATTTTTACGGTTTCTTGTTGTTGTTATATTTGCTTACATGCACTTTTGGTCTCCCCTAGTTTGGACATTTTAAACAACTAGTCCTCCTATTAAAAAATCAACGAATCTTATAACTTTATTTAGCATGTCTTAGGATTTACTTGGTCCCCGTCCGTTGTAGCTGATGTGTCAAGTTATTTAATGAGGTGACATTATGTAGCTCAATCCATGTCATCGTGAAATCTTATTTTAGTAATTAATCTAATATTAATTTACAAAAGAATTAAATGATATTTTAATTACATATAACCTTATTTTAATTATATTTAAAATTAATAACATGTTAGCTTGTTTATAACCCCTCTTCCATAATCCCATTTCCTTCACTCGTGTGCGCTAATTCCATTTCCTTCACCCTTATGCCCTAAATTCCATTTCCCTTCACCTTCACACTCAAGTTCAACTTTATATCATAACGTGGGTTGTGAAGTGTGAAGATGACAAACCTAGAACATGAAAAGATTAGAAACGATGATGTCAAGTATTGTCTGAGGTATGTTTCTCTGTCCCTTTTGCTATTTTTAGTGGCCCCCTAAGTTGGACATATATGTGGAGTATCAAGTGGAAATTCCTAATATTGTTGATGAGAGAGAATTAGCTGCAAATATTGAGGTAGATGATGATGTAGAATCTAGTGGTTTCAAAAATGCAAATAGTTATGCTAACATTGATGATGCTAACATTGATGATGCTAACATGGGTGATGATAACATTGGTGATGCTAACATTGGTGATAATAACAATGTTGAGGCTAGAGTAGGTAATGGTGTTGAATAAGATAACATTGATGAGGATTATGTTGCAAGTGAGAGTAGTTTTGAGGATAGTGAGTTCAAATTTAGTGAAGAATCTAAAGTGAATGAGGCGAACTGAACTAAGTTTCTTCCCCAATAAACATTAGGTGAGGTCTCTGTTCGCGATAAAAAGTGACGAACAAGGGAATCGAATTGGAATTTGAATCTCCAACTCAAAATGACTTACTCTTTTGATTTTTTGTTTAAAAGATGTCGCGAGCACCAAGCTTTATTGTTTCCAAACAAGAAAGGAAAGGAAAAGAGGAAAGCTGAAATACCCTAAATAAGATATGTGATGCGACTAGCGTGAACTAAACGCAACATATTGGGGAGAGACCAGGGTAAGCGGGCTGGTTATATAAAGGGAAGGTATTAGCATCCTATATATCTATGGTTTTCTATAGGAACTTTTTTGTGCGTTTTTGTGTGTTTTATTTGCTATGCTATTTTGGGAAAGTTTCTCCTTTGGGATTTAAGAAGGGTAGGTTAGGCAGGAACCTAAGTTTGTTTATTATTATTATGCTCGCAAGGATCATTGGGATCCTCTGCATACATATCCCCTAGTGGGAATCAAAGCATCTGTAGCTCGGGTCTAAGGGAACTAAGGTTTGTTTGGTTTGAGGGAGAAAGAAGTATGCTCGCCAAGGGTGAGACATTGTGTCTACGTATTCTCAAAAGGAGGTTGAGAAAGTCAGAGCAATCGTAGTTCCCACTTATGTGCTAGTGGAAGCAAAGATTTAAGAGACAACGACAAGTGTCATCTTAATGAAAAATGTATCTAATCTATTTCATCACATACATTTTTGAAAATTTGATTGGTTAAATCTTTCATTGTAAGCATTGGGTGTTTTGCTTGAGTGTACAAGAGTTACCACTTACAAGTTAAGAAAGATGTTTGAAAAAAACGTTGAATCTTTCATTGTAAGAATTGGGCGTTTTGCTTGAGTGTACAAGCGTTGCCACTTACAAGTTAAGAAAGATGTTTTGTTTTGTTTGAAAAAGTGTTTGATTTAAAAAAATGTTTTATTTGTATGTGATGCTATAGATGAGATACTTCTTCCATAGAGATGATTCATGTATTATCTCTAAGGAGAATTGTTTTATTATTGATTAAGGGGATGATTTTAAGAAGCGTGTGGGTCCTTGTATTGTAAGCCCAAGAGGAGGGTCGGGACTTACTATAATGCCCCGAATTTAATTAATTATTTAATTAAATTTTATAAGGATTTAATTATTGCATTATTAAATTAAAGTTAGATTTTATTTGGTTAGTTGAAGAATTAATTTAATTAAGTGTATTATCTTAAGTTGCAAGACTAGAATTTATAGTGTACCATCCATTAATTATTAAAATAAAATATGGCACTTAGAAGTAGGTAATTGTGTGGTTGTGGTGAAGTTGGATTTTTTATTATTAAGACAAGTTCATGTGGTAGGAAGTGGCATTATAAAAGGAAACAAAACAAGTATCACTTACAGTAGCACTAGTTCTTAGAAAAGAAAAGAAGAACCACATACTATAGCAAGAGAGAAGAAAGAAGAGGAAAAAATGGGAATAAGGGTTTGCTAGAAGTTGAGGAGAAAAGCTCAAATTCCAGTCCGTTAGTTGTCGTTTCCGATCAAGTTTTTCGAGCTCTCTCCAATCCAAAGGTAAGGGGTGGGGTTCGATTTATATAATAATTTGTATGATGATTTTTATGTGGGATTTAGGGTGTATAAATTCACTGTAGATGCAATGTTTTGTGATGAAATTGATAGATTAGTATTGAAAATATTGCTGTCTGTTAATTGTTGTTGTTGCTAGTATTGTGTTGGTGTGATTATGTGTGTAGTTATATTGGTAGATAGAAGTTGTATTTTTGGAAAATAAGTTGATTCTGGGTTGAACTGTTAGAACACACAGCGTTGGAAAAATAAGGAAATGATGAAGGAGACGAAGTTGTAAGGGGACGGTTTAGCTAGTTGTTTTGGCATCACTTCTATGAACCTTTTAAGTATGATGAATACATGTGGTCTGTAGCAAATAAATAGCCTTAGAAGAATAAATAGCAGACGAGTTTTGTTGGGTATAATTGATGGCCCAGAACTTCTGATGGTGCAGAAATTCTGTTGGGCAGAAGTTCTGATGGTGCAAAACTTATGATGGTCTAGAACTTTTGATGGTGAAGAAGTTCTGTTGGGAAGAAGTTCTGATGGTGCAGAACTTCTGATGGTGGTCTAGAACTTCTAATGGTGCGAAGTTACATTGGGAAGAGTTCGATGGTGCGAACTTTGATGGTCCGAACTTCGATGGTGCGAAGTTACATTGGCGGTTCTAATGGTGCGAACTTGATGGTCGAAACTCGATGGTGCAGAAGTTTTGTTGGGAAGAAGTTATGATGGTGTAGAACTTCTGATGGTCCAGAACTTCTGATGGTCCAGAACTTTTGATGGTGCAGATGTTTTATTGGGCAGATGTTCTGATGGTGTAGAACTTCTGATGGTCCAAAACTTCTGATGGTGCAGAAGTTCTGTTGGAAAGAAGTTCTGGTGGTGTAGAACTTCTGATGGTCCAGAACTTCTGATGGTGCAAAAGTTCTGTTGGGCAGATGTTCTGATGGTGCAAAACTTCTGATGGTCCGTAACTTCGATGGTGCGAAGTTACATTGGTCGAATGTTTTGATGGTGCGAAACCGATGGTCGAACTTGATGGGAAGAAGTTTTGATGGTGCAAAAATTATGATGGTGCGAAGTTACGATGGTGCGAAGTTACGTGGGCGAGTTCGATGGTGCGAACTTCGATGGTCGAAGTTACATTGGGCGAAGTTCGATGGTCGAACTTCGATGGTGTAGAAGTTACGATGGTGCGAAACCGATGGTGTAGAAGTTACGGGAGGAAGTACGTTGGTGCGAACTTGATGGTCGAAACTAATGGTGCGAAGTTACATTGGGAAGAAGTTTTGATGGTGCGAAACTTACGATGGTGCGTTACATTGGGCGAAGTTCGATGGTGCGAAACCGATGGTCCAGAACTTTTGATGGTGCGAAGTTACATTGGGCGGATACGATGGTGTAGAACTTGATAGTCGAAACTTCGATGGTGCGGAAGTTACATTGAAGTTCGATGGTGCGAAACTTCGATGGTCGAAACGATGGTCCGAACTTACGATGGTGCGAAGTTCGATGGGCGAGATGGTGTAGAACTTTGATCCGGTAGAAACTTCGGCGGGGATGTCGATGCTTGGAGAAGGCGTGTGCCTTCCCGAGCGCTGCCATACTATATTTTCTCACTCATGAGCCGACCTAAGGACCCATGAGTCATCTCATACAGGCTATTTTGAGGAAATTGCTTATTTCTGGACGTTTCTCACTTTCACCGGTTTGAAACATGATTTTGTTGATGATGTTTTGCATAATGCAAAATGTGATGTTGTTAATGATGATGTTTTACCTCGGATGTTTGGTAAATAAAATGAAGAGTATATTTTGGTGAATTTTAATCCGTAATCGGAATTGATTAAATTATGAATATTGTTGATATGCTTCCTTTAATTGAATGCATAATTTTGGAGATTAATGAATTGTTGTTGATGATTTGCATAATGCAAAATATGTTGTGGTTGATCGTTTTACTTTGGAGTTTGGTAAATGAAACGTTAAGGGCTAACGCCTAAATGATGAGTTGATGTTGTTGTTGTTGATTGTTGTTGTTGTTGTGTATCTGAGTCGTGTCCATTGAGTCACATATGTCAGCATAAGTGATGGGGGCTGTAGCCTCGGCCTTAATGGCAACTTGTTGATAGCGATGGGGGTTGTAGCCTCGGCCTTAATGGCAATTTGTTGATAGCCATAATGGCAATGATGATGGCCTATAATTACGGGCATTAGCGATGGGGGCTGTAGCCTCGGGTACCACATGCATAAACATTGTCGAGTCGCATTCTGTTGTTTGTGTCGTCGTTGTGGTTTATGTTGTTCAAGTTGTTGATTTATTTGGTGATGCATTAATTGTTGTTGATTTTGTGATGATGTTAATGACGATATTTTACCTCCGATGTTTGGTAAATAAAATGACGAGGGCTTATGCCATTTTGATGATTATGACGTAGTTGATGTGTTGTTGTGTGTATGTGTTGTTTTATGATGATTTATGACAATTCACATCTCCTCTATTTCTCAATGAAATTGAATGATGTTGTAACACGGTGGGAGAACTCACTTGTTTGTTTTGCATTTGATCACAAATGTTGCGGATAGCAAGAGTCGCCACCGACTTTTCTTTTATCCAATTAAGGGAAGGCGAAAAGAACAGGAAAAGACCTTCGTTAGATTCTGAGTAAGGGACGTGGTTATGAAAAGGGAAAATATTAGCACCCTTTCCATCCGTAGTTATCTACGGTCTCTTAATTGCTTTAGCTCACTTTATAAATTGCTTTGTGTGTGTGTTTGAAAATGTTTTTGAAAAGGCATTTTGCTTTGACTTCGTAATGATTCACGCTGGAACGTATAAGAAGTGTTTGGAAATGTTTTGTTTTGGAAAAGGACTTTGTAATGATTCGCGGTGGAATGTATACAAATTGTTTTGAAAAAGATTTTGAGAAAGTGTGAGGTGTAAAAAGATGTTTTAATTTGAGCAAGCAAAAGAGACTTATTACCTACTCAGAATGGTCGTTTCCGTGTTATTTTGCTTTCCTTTAGAATAAAGCTATCCATACCATTAGTTGGTAAGTAACTTTATTCGTTGGATGTAAAAGGGATATTCGAAGGGACGTCGGATGGTCATGGAAGGTGAAATTCCTGGCAGCAGATACGTGATGTCACAGAGAATGTTATGACACCGTATCTGATAAACTGTTTAACAATTCACACAGTAATGTAAAAAACAGTAAGAACACAAACAATTGTTTACCCAGTTCAGTGTGTAACTACACCTACATTTGAGGGCTACCAAGCCAGGGAGGAAATCCACTATAAGCAATATTAATTCAGCAATAAACCAACATGTTTATCTCCTTCACTTAAGACCTACCCAATGCAACTTCAATCTAAGTCCTACTTAGACCTGAGTTCCTACTCACCCCACCCCCCCTCAATCACAGCAGTGATATCAACCTATTGATTAATTAAATTGTGAAGACACTCTTCAATAAACATACTTGATTTTGCTTCAAAGCTTTAATCAAGAGACACAACACTCGTGCTTCAAAGCTTTGAGTGATAAACAACCCTTACAATCAAATCCTAGTCCAAGGCACTTATCAAATGATAATTGCTTGGCTCACAAGAATGACTACAATTCACAAATTTACGCCCTGCTAAATCTTGTACACAGTCCAAAAAGGCACAGCAGCAGAATAAGGGTTTCATTCCTATTATAGAAGCAGTATGTAGACTTTAGTTTGGGCTTCCATAATAATAGCTAGGGTTTACTTGATTTAACCTAAAGACTTGGTCTTTTTAACAAACCAATTTAGGGTTAAACAAGGTTAACCTTAAAGCCACGGGAGCATGTGATCCAATAACATAATCCATAATAAAAACAGCTCCACAGAAATCCTGAAAAGTCTCAGGAAAAGTAAATTTGCGAGCAGCGGATGTTGCCGAATGTCATAACATTGGTCATGACATCGGTCATTCTTCTTCGATTTCGGCATAACGATTAACTCGATCGAGTTGTACATGTATTATTCTTCTTCGAATTTATCTTCACTCGAATGTCATGACATCGATCAAGACATTGACATAAACTAGTTTTACCAAAAATTAAGGCCAATATAAAAACTTACAAACTTCCCTTTGGCAAATTTTGGCTAAAACAACTAACCTATCAGAGAACTAATGCAGCAGAAATTAAAGTAAACAACTAAGCCACAAAGCTATAAAACCAGAGCCTAATAAAGATAAATTCTTCCCACAATCTCCCCATAAATTCTTCTCCCCCTTTTTAGCCACAAAGGGGCCAAAGGTGCCAGTACATAATCCCAAAATTCATTATATAAAAGTAGTAGCAGAGTTAAATATTACAGCCCAGTAATGAAATACAAAATTCAAACCAATCAGAACCAAAAACAACAGAACCACAAAACACAAGCAACAGCAGCACAGGTGATCAATAATCAAGCACTTTCTTCTCCTGAAGAAGCATTGTGGTAAGTAGTTTCTTCTAAACTGCTTTCAGCACCAGTCTCTTGCTCCTCATCAGCATCCTCATTCAAATCTACAGCAGCATCCTTATCTATCCTTTCATCCTCAACCTTAGTGTCTTCTTTTTCCTTTTCCAAGGTAGAGATCAGCTCCTCAAGAGTTTGCTTCCTTGCTTCAAGTTCCTGCAAGTCTCTTTCAGCACAGCAATGACACCAACCTTCTGAGAATTAGCCTTGACATTTGGTGTCTCAGCAGATGTCATGACAATGTCAGGGACATGTTTCCCCTAAAATAACTTGTAGTGGAAACCAAGAGCAAGAGCTCTTTTGCATACAGAATCCTTGTCTACCAGGATATCTGGATATTGGTCAGTGATGATACCACACAGGAGGGAGGGAAAAGCTATGGGACCTTTGATGGCATAGTTGTCCGCATGCTTTAAAGTTTGCTCAAAAACATATGTGCCATAATCAAACTTTGTCTTTGTTCCAACAGCAAAAATAAATCTTCCTAGGCCAATGGAGATGGTGGACTTGTGATTTGTGGGAACCCAGTTGGCTGCACCAATCTTGTGAAGAATAGCAAACTTGACACTTAGTTTGCTAGCAGTCAGCTTTCCCTTTAATGGCCATTGTTTCACTTGCTTGGCAGTGATGGTTTGGCATACTTGGTTATCTGTTACTTCAAGCTCTGGCTGAGCATCATCAGACCTCCCCAGAAATTTATTGATTACACTTGGAGAGAACTTCACTTTTCTTCCTCTCACAAACACACTTTAAAATAAGTTGACCTTCCATCAGCACATCCACTAGTCAGATTCACAATAAACTTCTTCACCAAAATATCATAGCAATTTGAAAACTTAACCACTGTTTTCATCAGGCCAGCAACCTTGATAAGATCCATGACTTCCTTGCATTCAAGGGCACTCCTTTTCAACTCCCTCTCCAAGGCAATCCTTTTCAGAAAAACATACTTCCACCTACTAGCATTCTCTGGATGGTGAAAAGAGATGTTATCAATTGCAACCTCAGGAACCTTAGGCAGTTTGCCAAGAGAGGGTTTCTTCCTGAGAGGAATGTCTGAGACATTCTCTTCAACATGAAAATATGAATCCTCATCAGATTCTGAGGGTTCAGGAACCTTTCTCTTCTTGATGATTGGAGTTCTCTTGGGTCTTGAGATACTCCCAACAGACTTCATCCTACCCTTTCCTTTGGAGGTTCCAGCTTCTGATCCTTCCCAGCTTCTTCTCTAGCCTTGTTCTCAGTCCTAGGAGACTTATGAACAACTTTAGTAGTCTTCTCCTTGGAGGGGCTTTGAGTAGCATTCTGCTTTTCTTTTCTACTCATCATCCTTTTAGCTATGTTAGGGTTAACACTAGCAATAAGGTCATTGTCAGAGAATTCTTCATCAAGATCAATAACAGGGGGTTCAACAACATTTTCAGTGGGGTTTTGGTGATCAACAGTTTTCTCATGAGATTCTTCAAGATTATCATCAGAAGGTTTCTCTGGAGACTTCTCCATGTTTTCATCTACAGGTTTCACAGAAAACTTATCAGTGGTGTCATCAACAGGTTTCTTAGGGAATTTCCTAACATTTTCATCAGATATCTTGACATTCTGTGTGACATCTGGATCAGTTGCTAAATTAGGGCTAGCGTTTCTTGATTCAAAGGCAGATACCCAGTGCAAATGATTCTCATTCGAATCCTAGTAACTAATCTAGCTATGGCTTGATGAACATAACGAGAACCCCTATTGGTTATCTCGGGAGGAGCAGAGGAAGATGGTTCACATTCTTACGGATGGAGGCTTGTGATCTTCTTGCATGTGCAGTGCGAGCTTCTTTACCCTCCCAAGATCGGTGGCCATGGCAGTGGAGTAACTTCGAACCTCGGTCTCATTGCGTTTGCCCTAGGTCCAGAATCAGTGGGAGAGGGAGAACCAATTCCCTTTGATGAAGATGATGATGACAAACTTTGTTGAGACATCTTGAGAGATTGACAATGCAAGAGACAATAAGTTTGAGATTTTCTGTTGAGGGAATGGAGAGTGGTACAGCCAAATGAGAAGAATGAGATACAAATATGACTATTCCTCTTCTTAAACTTTTGAAAAGAGATAGGGAAATAATTAATTATCCCAATCACAGTTAAATTAAATAAAATGTCTCTTCCTTCCCTTGTTGTAAGCAATATTAATTGCTACAACTCTTCATATTGGCAAATATCCAGCTTGCCCCGTAAATTCTCAAATTGACTAGCATCAAGAGCTTTAGTAAAAATGTCATCCAGTTGAAGTTCAGTGGCTACATGTTCCAACTTAATCACCTTCTCTTCCACAAGATCTCTGATGAAGTGATGTCTAATGGCAATATGCTTAGTCCTGCTGTGCTGTATAGGATTCTTGTTTTGTACTAAAGAACCTTGTGCGGTGTATTGTGATATTTCATTTTGGACTTAAGATGTATTTCGGCATAGAGTTGGAAAAGTGTATTGCTACCTTGGAACGATTTGATTTTCATAAGGAAAATTGTCGGACACGTGAGTTAGAGTTTGATGCGGTTGTGCTCATTTGGAATCTTAAAGGTGTAGATGATAACGGCAAGAAGATTGGAATTGTTGAAGACAATTCAAGTTTGAGTGCGATCTATAAAGGGATTTCATCTGGTGATGAGTTTAGTATGTTGATGTCGCAGATAACCCAAGAATATCTGATTTGGGACTTATTATTTTGAAGAATGTTGCATGTTGTTTTGAGACGCTTGTTGAGATTAAGCTCAGAAGGTTATTAAGGATTTGTTCACTACTAACATATGGATTTCGTCGGATACTAATGGTCGCGGTGGATTATTAGATTGCGACTAAGATAAGTTTTGACGGTAAGACTTTGGTGGTGGTTTGGTAACCACAGGTACCTTAAGATGATTGATGTTTTATGGAGGAAGGTGTTCTATTGTGACTTAAGTCGGTCGCGACGGTGTTCATGATTGGATTCCATAGAAATTGACGTTATGGTTCTAAGTCCGACCTGTGTTATAAGTCAGGAGTATGAGACGATGTTGATGGGTTGAGTTCTTGAGAGAGTGCTTTGGTTTAAATTACCACTTTGGAAGATTGAAAGTTGTGAAAGGTGTTTCGAAGGAGAAGCCTGTGTATTGATTGTTGCGACGGTACGAGGATAGTGATTACTTATATATACTTTGGGAATTGAATTGTTATAAGGGGAGACTTCGTCGAAGTCAAGTGTATGCGTCGAAGTTTCACAAGTGAATATTGGGACAATATTTGAAAAGGTCAAACTATGTCGTGTATTTTAGGGGATCAATGGACGTTAATCAATCAAGAATGAAAGAGTGATTCTTCGAGTTGATGAAGCTGATGTTGCGAGGTGTCTTGATGAGTGTACGCTTTGAATGTATCCATTCTGAGTAATTGTGAAGTTGAGGGATTAACCAAGTTGTTTTATGGTTGGCATCTTATGCATAAAAGTGACACAGTATGGTTTAGTTATCGAGCATCAAATTGTTAGCAAGTATGCGAGATTTTTGGATTTGGACTAGTGTGTTATAGTCGCGAGTCGTCTGTATACGCCTTAGAATGAGTAGTGTATCGCAGTTCGGTTATGTTTGAGTAACTTGTTATTGTTTGAAGGTTGTACGTTGGTGATCTACAAGGACGATGTAACCTTGTGATTGGCTGGAATGAGAGCGGTAACTGCAAGTGTAATTCTTGAGTTCGTGCTTATGCGTGAATGAAGGCATCTTTTTCATGTTTGTGTAGCACGTGTGGTTTTATCCTTTTCTGATTGTTTCAGTTTTGGTTTGTATAACCATTTTGTTGTTTTCGTTCTAGCGATGGTGTCGGTGTTGTGTTGTAGGACTTTATGTTCCTATCTTTGGTGACTCGTTTTTGAGGTGTCGGTTCGAGTGTGTGACTAATTCCATGGTTGAGACGTTAGGATAGTATCGATCTTGTTTGTTTGGTTCTCGAGTGAACCGGTGTGTCTGCGACTTATTTAGTTGTTGGGTGTTAGTTGGTTGTCAAGTGCATTGTATGGGCTTTGCATCTCGGCATGGTTATTCTTGACGGGACGATGTAGTTAGGGAGATACCTTTATTTTTGATGTCTTCTGTGTGTTGTTTAGTTGACGCTAGGATTGAGTGGACGAATGCGTAGGCATGTCCCGATTTGTTCGTTTTGTTCGAAGTTTCGAGGACGAAAAGTTTATAAGTGAGGGAGAGTTGTAACGCCCTGTTTTAATTAATATTATATTATATTAATATTTTCGAATTACCAATCGATATTTATTTTGCGACGAGAATAAATATATTAATCGATATATATATATGATAATATATTTGGCGACGTTCCGTTCGGTCCGGTAAAATATTATTCGGATCCGATATTTAATTTCCCGAAATTATTTTAATTGATTGAATTAATAATATTGGTAGATATTATTAGTGTGTTAATTTATAAGAATAGATGGGAGTGTGAGGATTAATTGATGAGAATTGGGTTTTCACCCTTGTTGCTAGTAAGGAACACATTATAAATCATTTCTCCTCATTTTCCTTCCATTCAAAATACCAAAACCAAACATAGAACTTGGAAGCTAGTAAGAAAACATAGTTATAAAACCAAATTTTCCTCATTCTTCTCATTTCACAAACAAAGCCAAGAATGGAAACCTAGAGAGAAAGAAAGGGTTTTGTTGAAATGCGATGCGATGGTATATGTCTTTGTACATGATGATGTAATGATTATATTGATGTTGTTAATAAATGATTCTGATTTGTGAATGCATGATTTTTGATGATAATGAATTAGTGGTGATGTTTTGCATAATGCAAATATGAGGCGATGATATATTTATCTTGTTTTGGATAAATTATGGCGAAGTGGGCTTTATGCCAATTTTGATGAGCGACGATGATGTTTTTGTGTTGTGTTGTTTTATTATCGAGTCGCATACATTACATTAGCGACGATGGGCTTTTATGCCAAGCGACGAGGCTTTTATGCCAAGTGTTCCTAATTATGGACAAAGCGACGGGTACCACATGCATAACATAGTCGTGTCTCATGGAGTCGGTTATGTTTATGTTTGAGTTGTTTGGCGTTGGGTTTTTAATTGATTGACGATGATTGAATTGCGATGATGTATGATGCTTTGTTTGGTGATGATCTTTATGATGAATATGAAATGAATATAACTTGCTAATTTCATGATAACTAGGCGATGAATATAAATGGTGATTTTTGTGATGACTTAATTTAGATGAAATGCTTAATGCAATATGAGGTGATGATATTTGTGACGATGGGCTTTTATGCCAAAAGCGACGATGGGCTTTAGCCAATTTGTGATGTTTGTTTATGTTGCTCATGTTGTTAGCATTGTTTAATGTTGTTGGTTGATGTTGTTGTTTATGATTGCCGTGTTAATTAGCGATGTATTAGCTTGTGACGATTTCGTGGTGACGGAGGTTTACGTGTTGTTGTGATGATTTGTGTCGATGAGGCTAAGGCGATTAAGTATAGATTATACACTTTAGAACGACGATAAAAGTAAGTGAGCTTTGGATATGTGTTGGAATGCACTTATTAATCTATACCCTTTATAATTCCGAAACTATATATATACTTTATCATGCCTTTAATTATATGTTTTGGATTATCTCACCCTTTACTTGTTTAATTACATTTATATTGGTAACGTGGGGTTATGAAGACGGAGTATATAGCTGCTGTTAGTCGAGTCGGTGTCGCTCTGATACGTAGCACTCGGGGGGAAATATTTATGTTGTCTTGTTGTCGATTCTTTTG
The DNA here is from genome assembly GCA_021764765.1 of Vicia sativa. Classification (NCBI taxonomy): domain Eukaryota; kingdom Viridiplantae; phylum Streptophyta; class Magnoliopsida; order Fabales; family Fabaceae; genus Vicia; species Vicia sativa. The sequence continues at coordinate 83,366,161 of CM038794.1, read as the reverse complement.
TTGTTCTTCCTTTTGTATATATGAATCATAATTTATGAAAACATGATTTTGATGAGGAAGTTTAATAAAGGAGATGTTTTATTTTTATGAATCAATTTATGATTTGTGACGAGGCTATGTATCCGAGATTTATACTTTAAAGTAAATAGTTTAAAGTGAGTTGTTTTTGAAGGTGTGATGCCTCAGTATTGAATTTGTGAAATTTTAAATTACTCTGATTTTTGTATATTAAACATTGGGTAATATTGGGGTGTTACATACAACTTTTCCCAAAAATATTACTAAACCCTTATAATCCTCCTTTTATATCTCTTATAATTAAGTCCAACTTATAATAATAATAATAATAATAATAATAATAATAATAATAATAATAATAATAATAATAATATATTGGATCTATTATTCACACCTCCACTAAATCCAATTTAATTAAATAATGATCTGATATAATAATATTATTTCTAATATTATTTTCTATATTTTCTCATCCATCGATTAAATAACACCAACTTGCAAATAATATTCTAATAGTAATTCTCCGATTAAACCAACTAATCAACTAATACCCATAATTCGGCTCTTCTCCAAATAATTCCAATTAAACCAATAATATAATCCTTAATGTGATTCTTTCGGTTTATCCGACTAAAATCAGACTTAATAATTCAAATATGCCTCTTAAATAATATTATCGACAAATCCAATTACTCCGATTAATTTTCCAACTTCGACAATTCCAATAGATAATTCCTTATATAACTTAATTAAATAATTAATTAAATTCAGGGTGTTACAACTCTCCCCCACTTAGGATATTTTCGTCCTCGAAAATCCATCCGACACAACCATCCTTAACATCACACTTGCATCCAATCCTTCGATTCAACAACTCAATCACAGTTTAAATTCAATACTTATACTTCAATCTTTCAATGTTCTCGCTATGTAATCCTTACCAACTTGCCAACCAATAAGATAGCAAAACAATTCTATATCATCCAATATGATTCCGTCCACTATCAACAAGGGATTAAGGGTGATTAGTTCCTCAATTTGTCAATAGATAGTCGACAACCATAATGGAGTACAAATCATTATTACTAAATTATAATAGTGTTTCTTTAGACTTGCATTCAAGTCACCAAAAGCATCAAAATTCAATGACTTCCACAACCAACATGCTAACATCAACATCTTACAACGACATACTAACACACATCTAATGATAGCATCAACCATAATTTCTTTACACCATTTCTAACACTTCTTATTATTGAAATCATACTTTTCGCATTTCCAACTATGACTCGCGGTTCAAAGATTCCAACAAATCCAACAACTTCTACAACTTCTCACCACTCACCAATAATTCCACAGCACGACCTACAACAATCTGTTACTTAACCGTCATTCTCACGTCAACATCTTACGCGAGGCTACTTAAACAACAACTCCACATTTCACCAACAACGCTGAACATAGAAACTTGCTAAATTCCATCTCATAACAACTATACTTAACAGTTACCTTCAAAAACATCGGTAGTTTGCACCATACTTGCAAATCAACAACTGCTACACTGCTCCTTATTCTTCGAGAAGTAAACATCAACAATTCCTAATCATTCTCTTCTTACAGACGCTCCAACTTGTTAAACAACCAAAACCTTAAATCCATGTCAACAAGCTCCAACAATACTTGAACTGTCTCCATTAAACAGTACATCGCACCAACAACTTACAACCGAAATGTAACCGAGAAACACAGCTTCTCCCCCACTTAGCTTCAACTTAATTCCTGCAAGTAGTCAACCTAAAAGCAACAAGTACCGACAGTGTTTCGCACACTTGTCGTGTACAAAGGAAGTAAACAACATTAGACAACATTGGTCGGACAAACCGACTTGCTCTGATACCACTATTGTAACACCCCAAATCTACCCATCGAATATTATTTAAATCAGAGTGCAGAAAAGATAATCATACAAGGGATGTCACAATTTCTTCGCAAAACAACATGCATTTATTCACAACTATACAGATACATAACACTTAGATCAAGGATGAACTTATAACAATAATTTTCAATTAAACCAACTAATCAACTAACCACATAATCATAATTCTTCATTAGAAACAACAATACATCTTTTATTCAACCTCAAAACATTTCACAACATTATTAATATTATTTAACTTCACTTAGCATAATTATTCAACTAAAACAACTTCAATACTCAACATGATCAAGTATTCACATTATTCATAAACTTCAACAATTTAAGCAACTACAACAAATTAAGCAACGTTCATCCCCCTGAGTGTTACGTATCAGAGCAATGACACCAATTCGAACTAACGACAACTAACGACTTTATAAATGCTACTTCGAACTTCCACGACTATCCTTGAGTACCTGCCCATTTCCCATGGTAGGGGAAATATCAGCAAAAGGGGTGAGATATCCAACAATATAAACAAGTGTATGATAAATAATATGCTAGGTTTAAATCATGGAAAATTATCACATCGCAATTAACACATCACAACAATTTCCTAATTAACAACAACACAAACTACTTCACAGTTAACAACAACATAATCATCAACGTAACAACTTAAATAAACACAACATAATAACAACAACTTAATAACAACACCTACTTATAACAACAACAACAACTTTAGCGACAACAACTTATAGCAACAAAACTTATAACGACAACAACTCACAATAATAGCTTATAACAACAACAACCCACAACAATATCAATTTATAGCAACAACAACTTATATCAACAACAGCACAACGACAATCAATAACCAATGAAATAATACCAACAACTTTAATACGCGACTCAATATGTGACTCAACTGTGCAAATGCATGTGGTACCATTTGGAGCAGAACTCCCAAGTTAAAATCATGTCAAGTTATCGAGGCATTCAACAAGGCATAAGCCTTCAACATGGTGCCATCAAGGCCAAGGCATAAGCCTTTAACTTTCAACGTGGTGCCATCAAGGCCAACTTAATCATGCAAGTTATGCTATGAGACCTCAACTTCAACAACAAATACCCAACAATGAAACAACAACAACTTAAAAATATTCATCAATGACATCAACTTAGATCAACATTGGTCATACGACCTACAACTCAAGCATGTTCATAAATCAGAACAATTCAACTTATTCAACATTGGCCATAGGCCTACAACTTCATCAACTGCAAAACAACTTATCAACGTTGGTCATACGACCTACAACTTCATCAACGTATCAACAATAATAGTTTATCAATAAAATTAATACGAGCAAACAACAATCAATTTCATCACAATCTACAACTTCGCAATTTATTAACAACATCAATACCAGCAAACAACAACAATTACTACACAATTTACAACTTTGCAATTTATTAACAACATCAATACCAGCAAAAAAAAAAAACAATTCAACGGAAACAACACGACACAATTTATCACCTGCAAATATATAACTTATTATATACTCTCAACTCATAAAAATGTCATAATAATATATAATTATAACTTGACATAATTCTCAATAAATTATAAATCACTCTACCACGATCCCTACAATTCTAAAATAACTCTAAGGTGCTCAAAATTACTCTACCGACAACTCTTGTATATAAAATAATTTTTATTAAAATAATTGGTTGATGGTCTGACTCAAGTAATAGTAAAACGACTCTAAAGGCTCAAATACCTTTATCTTTAATTCTATGGCTTATTCTATGGCTTATTAGATTTAATTTGAAATAATCCGAAAACAAAACTGACAACTCTAAACATGTCAGAATCACCCAAAACAATTAAAGTATGACTCTTAATAACTCAAAATAACTCCTGACAATTTTATTAGTAAATCTACCAACTCTATTGACAACTCTAATAACTCTAACGAAATTAAAATGAACTTAAATTAATTCCTCAATCTAATTGTTTATCTCTAATTCCAAAGCTCCTAAATATTATTGTCTATCATATTAAATATTATAATTATAATTATTATTGAAAGTTTATATATTAGAAAATTAGAAACACAGCTCCCCACTTTTATATCAGTGCTACACATACTATACTAATATATATCTTGGCCACTACTGAGTATACGCCATTATTTTCAATTTCAACTCACAGCTCACATTACAGTAAACGCCATATATATCAATATATATTTATAATAACTAACATAGGTAGCAAGTGACGCTGCAGTAGATATCCGGATCTTATTTTCAATTTAGTTTCTAATTGTGTGCTAGTAACTATATTGGTAGTACGATGAATATATTATATTTCTAAGTGACACAGCAAGAAACTAACATATCAGTATAAATATATAATAAAAAGTATAACTAAAAGTGACGAATCATTATTATTTACCTGGATAAAAAAAGCAACTAATAGGCACCTATGACATATTAACTATTCAATATATGCAAACGAGTGAAAAGTTATTGATACATACAGTAGCATTGTATCAATTTGCACAAAATTATTTAACATCTATAAAATTAATAGAACATCAATTTCTCCTAAAACACATAAATTATAAAAATTATCATCCCTATTAAAAGTTAAAGATTTCTCTACCCTACCCTTTCTATCATCATATTCAAGGATTGCTTACCAAAACCTAACAATTTCAACACAGTGACATCAAACAATTTCTCACCAAACATAACAATCATAAATATACACTAAATTATTCATTATCCTAATTTCCCACATATTATTCATCATAATCCCGTTTAGATAGTTAGAACATCACCCTTACCTTTGATCTGACGGTTGTTCTAACTCCGATCGAATTCCGATTTGACTTTCCGGTCTATAATTCCTCTTCCGGCGGCAATTTCCTTCAACCATTGTTCCTCTTTTCTTTCTCCCACGTACAACTTTTCCCAAAAATATTACTAAACCCTTATAATCCTCCTTTTATATCTCTTATAATTAAGTCCAACTTATAATAATAATAATAATAATAATAATAATTATTATTATTATTATTATTATTATTATTATTATTATTATAATATATTGGATCTATTATTCACACCTCCACTAAATCCAATTTAATTAAATAATGATCTCATATAATAATATTATTTCTAATATTATTTTCTATATCTTCTCATCCATCGATTAAATAACACCAACTTGCAAATAATATTCTAATAGTAATTCTCCGATTAAACCAACTAATCAACTAATACCCGTAATTCGGCTCTTCTCCGAATAATTCCAATTAAACCAATAATATAATCCTTAATGTGATTCTTTCGGTTTATCCGACTAAATTCCGACTTAATAATTCAAATATGCCTCTTAAATAATATTATCGACAAATTCAATTACTCCGATTAATTTTCCAACTTCGACAATTCCAATAGATAATTCCTTATATAATTTAATTAAATAATTAATTAAATCCAGGGTGTTACATTGAAGGCTTACGCCTTGATGCCTCGAAATTACTGGCAGAATTGTTTACGTTAGGAGTTTTACTCCGATGGATCCACATGCATTTGCATAGTTGTGTCGCATTTGAATTATTGATTAAGTTGCTGTCGCTATTGTTGTTGCTGTTTAAGTTGTTGTTGTTGTTGATGTTCATGTTGCCGGTTGATACATGTCATTATAGTTGTCTAATATAACTTGTTGTTGAATATGAATTGATGTCTAGTATAATTGTTGTTGAATATAAGTGGTTGTTTGAATTGTGTTATTGTTGATTAGTCGTGTGATTACAAAATGGTGATATTATATGATTTCGAACTATATATTATTTATCATAATCTCAATTATATGGTTTGATATCTCACCCTTTACTTGTTTTAGCCGTTGCCTTTATATTGGTAACGTGCAGGTAATGAAGAATGAAGAGTTAGTAGCCGTTAGTTCGAGTATGGTGTCATTTGCTTTGATACGTAGCACTCGGGAGAAATGTGCGTTGTTTCTATTCCGTTATTTTTATGTTGACAATTGATGTTGTTGAATAATCATGAGATGCGATGTTTTGTTTTGTAAAAACTAAATTGAATTCTGCTGTTTGGTTTATGAATTGTTTACGTTGAATTGTGACATTCCGATTATGTTGATTATTAATGAATAATTTTTGGAAACTTTGACTTTAATTAAATAAATACGTGGGGTAGAATCGGGGTGTTACACTCAAAATGCAAGTTTATGGAATTTGGAATATGATTATGATTTTTGGCTATTTTTGTGATGGCTTGATGATTCTAACAATTTCCTAAGGGTATTTGGAGAGTGTTTGAAGCTTGAGATTGCTCAGAAATTGCAAGGGTATTTGGAGTGTTTCAATTTCAAAATCCTAGCTACACAAAATATTTTTGCAAGTTCTTGGACATTTTGGAAAGCTTGGAACAAGATCTAAAACTTTCATGTTGAAAGTTTTTCTTGAATCAAAATGGATCTAGGTGAAAAATGGCCATGAAAATGATGGAAAAGTGATAAAAACACTAGAAATTTTTCTAAGTGTTCGAAAAATTTCAAGTTTTGACTTTTTCACACATTTTTTATTTTTTATGATCATGATGGATAATTTGAAATGCTTTGATGATTGAAAAAATTTGAATTTCAAAAGTTGACCAAAAGTCAAAGTTTGACTGATCAGAACAGTTGACTTTTTGTCAGATGATTCATAATTTCTCTGAGGATCAACCATGGCTTTGAAGATGTTTTAAATCAAGAAATTAGGTCAAGATATTGCATTGGTTATTTTGAGATCATGCTCCAAGCAATTAGGTCATTCGTTGAGCAAAAAGTCAATGATACAACATCCTCGATCAAAACCCTAATTTGGTCGATTCATGATGGATCTTGAGGAAATGATGAGAATTTGAAGATCAAATGTTCATGATTGATGAATATATATCATGAGAGGTGAGTGAAGACTCAAACCCTGATTGATCATATCTTGAACAAATGAAAGATTTTGATTCAAACCCTAATTTGGCTCAAGGAGCACACACACACAAGCTATCTTGTTCTGAAATTGTCAGTGATGCAATGATACATATATGAATGATATGAAATGGTATCTTAGGTCAAAAATTGGGGTATGACAGCTTTTAGCTGACAAAACCATAAAGTTTAGACTGAGAAGGTACACTAGGAAAGTGGTGACTCAAACCAATTATATACACCCCCAGGAGTGATGTTGAGGATGACGGGGCTAAAGTATCCTACTAATAAATTAGGTGGGGGATGAAATTTCAACTAAGGATGATGTTTATTAACAAAGAAGTGATTAAGGATGCATTCAAGGACTATGGCATAGAAAATCAAAAGAATGTATTCATTCAGAAAAATGATTCCAAAAGGGTTGTGGTGAAATACCCTGATGGTTGTAAGTTCAACATAAGGTTTTGTAAGAGAATTGGTCACCAATTTTGGTAAGTAGTGAGCTTGATTAAAGAACACACATAGAATTGCTGACAATAGGAGTGCAAAGACAAAGTGGCTTGCCAAAAGTTTTGCCAAAACTCTTAAACATAGTCCCCACATGAAACCTATGGGCCTTATAGTTGAAGCTATTAAGAGATGGGGAGTTAAACTATTTGTGACCAGGTATATATGGCCAAAAGAAAAGAAATGAAGTTGTTTCAAGGGGAAGGTATTGAGCAATTATCTCATTTAAGATCTTATCGACAAGAGGTATTGAAATCCAATCCCAATATTACAATTGTAATACAATATACTGATAATAATGGGATGCACGTGTTTGAAAGGATTTATATTTGTGTAGAGGCTTGCAAGACAGCTTTTGCACAGACATGTAGGACACTTATTTGTTTAGATGCATGCTTCTTAAAAGGAGATTATGGTGGACAGTTAGTGGAAGCAGTAGGGAGGGATGGTAATAACTAGATTTTTACAATAGCATATGTTGTAGTAGAGGTTGAAACAAAGGATTCATGGAAATGGTTTTTAGACCTTCTTCCTCGTGATTTGGAAGGTTATAATCAGAGGTCCTATGCATTTATATCAGACCAACAAAAGGCAATATACATTTTACACTTACAATTTTCATTTTGTTACATTTGAAACTAATTGTTTTATATGGTTACAGGGACTTGTTCCAGCTGTTCAAGACATTAGTGCCAATGTAGAGTTCAGGTTGTGTGTTAAGCATTTGTATGGAAACTGGAAGAACAGACACCCTGGGTTAGCATTCAAGAAAGTACTGTGGGAATCTGCTGAAGCAACAATAATACCGCTTGGGAAAAGGCAATGAAAATGAAGAAAATAAAGAGGAAGCTTAGAAAGACATGATGGATATACCTTCTAGCCATTGGAGTAGAGATCACATTTCACCACTTATTCATAGTGTGATTTACAGGTCAACAACATATGTGAAGCATTTAATAGGGAAGTTTTGGAGCATATGGAGAAGCCTATTATCAACCTATTAGAAGTCATCAAATATTATATCACAAAGAGGATTGCAAGTCAAAAGGAGATGATTCAGGGCTACACAAGGTCAATATGTCCTAAAATTCAACCGGTAATTGAGAAGCATAAGAAGAAAGCACAAGGGTGGATTCCTACATGGAATGGTGATGATTACCTATCCATATTTGGTGTGACAAATTTCAATGACACTTACTATGTTAATCTTAAGAAGGAAACTTGCTCATGTAGGAAGTGAGAATTGACTGGCATACCTTGCAGCCATGTAATTGCACGATGGAACATCAAGAAAAACCTAAGTATTATGTTGATGCATGTTAAAGGTGAATTATTATTGTGTGTTTTGTTAATTATTATTATTGTGTTTCATCATTCATTGTTATTGTTATTGTGTTTCATTTGTTAACTGTTACTCCCACATTGTGTTTCATTTGCAACAAGAAATCAACTTTTTTAGAGACATACTCCCACTTTGTGTATCCAATAAATGGACCACAATTGTGGCATATGGATGATCAGAATAAAATGGAGCCACCAATTATGAGAAGATCAATATGAAGGCAAAAAATAGAGAATAAAACAAATTATGAACCTTGGAATCCTCACATACTGCCAAAGAGGTTTTCCACTGTCACATGTGCAAAATATGGTGATGTGGGACATAACAAGAGGAGTTATAAAGGTAAAAGGGATGAATATAGGGAAAATCCAAAGGATGGAAATAATTCTAGGAAGGTGAAGGCTAAGTCTAAGATAGTGGCCAAGGAAAAGCCAATGGAAATTGGTCAAAGTTCACAAGCTCCTCAACCCACTCAAGAGTAGTGTTCTTTAGGTCTAAGTTTATTTTGACTCGAGTTGTGTCTTAAGTGTTATTTTAGTTGTAATAAGTATATGAAAACAAGTATTATTTTAGCTGTACTTTGTTAATGTTATGATATTTGCTGCATATGAAAACAAGTGTATGAAAACAAGTGTTAGTATGGTATTGTTATTGCAAAACAAGTGTATGTCAATTTATAGGTCCAAAAATTATTATGTCAAATTTGCGCTTATTACTGTAACATTAGAGTCAAATTGCATTACATTGAGATCAAATTAAAAGGCACATTTCTGTCAAATTGGAGTCAAATTACAGGTCCACAAATTGTTTCAAATTTCATTACATTGAGATCAAATTATAAGCTACTGAACCATTACATTAACTTTGAACTATTTCAATATGAAAGCATAAAACCTAGTGAACTATTAAACAAATACACCATTACACAACATAAAACCTAGTCAAATATACCCTATTTCATTAATTTTGTTCCAACAAATGCAAACAACACAACAAAAAACAAAATCCAATTAATCTTCAACTGCTTCTTCATGATCTTAAACTTCATCTTCAATTCGTCCTCCTTTGCTTTGTAGGTGTAAATCATCTCCTTCTACTCATTCAAGTTCTTTAATAATGCACGTATTAACTCTTTTTCCCTATGATTCATCTCCTCGTCCAACCAAGCAAAAGGTGTGCATTTTTTGTATCCTTGGATCTATTGAAACCATCGAAGAGAAAGGTGAATGAAAACCCAAACCAATTACAAGACAAGATGAATAGAATGATTCATACCTTATACTTGCCACATCCATAGAAACGACGACCTGGTTTCGCATTTGTCCATGTCGTCATCAACGGAGTATCGAGACCACACTTGCAAACATGAAGCGAATAACTTGAAGATCTGTTGCCATGGATGAAATCAAACTGATACGACATTTGAGAATGTTGGATCTTTTAACGAAAACAGTGTGGAATTCGCAAGGATGTAGATGAACAGTGGGTGTGAATGTGAGGAAAATGAAAAGGATAGTGACTTCGTTTCTTTCAGATACTTATATTAATTTTAAAATAATTAAAATAATGTTATATGTAATTAAATTATCATTTCATTCTTTTGTAAATTAAAATATTGGATTAATTAATAAAATAAGAGTGCATGATGACATGGATTGAGCTACATAATTCCACCTTATTAAAAAACTTGACACATCAGCTAAAATGAATGGGGGGCCAAGTAAATCCCAATGCATGCAAAATAAAGGGACAAGATTCTCTTATTTTTTAATAGGGGGATTAGTTGTTTAAAATGCTCAAACTAAGGAGACCAAAAATGCATTTAAGCCTTTTTTTTCTTAGATGTGGCTTTATTGTTCCTTTGTTTTGTTTTGATGGATTTTAGAGTCTTTAATTTGTGTATGATAAGTGACTCGTCATCAGAGGATAACATCTAAAGTTCATTGTTGCTACTATTTTTTTGGGGATTTCCTTTGGTATGTATTTCTTCATTTGATGATTTTATGATTAGCCTTCTTTTAGCATTGTGAGTTTTTTTCTTTTTTTTAGTATGGTTTACCATTGATGTTATCATCAAAATTTTATTTTCCATGTTCTTCTTCTTCTTCCTCTTCTTTTTCTTCTTCTTCGTCTTATTCTTTTTATGATCCTTCTTCTTGGTGATCTTATCTATTTTTGAATCATTGGTGGTGATATAGACTCCTATATGTAATAAATATATTGTTAGTACTCATAAAGTTAGTATTATATTTGTGTGATTGTGGTACAAATTTAATTACCAGTTTAATAGGTGTTTTCAAAATTGGTTCTTGTAGAATAGTGGTTGGTACAAAAGTTTGTGATATTGTGTAGATTTGCGGCCATTTTTTTAAGTTTCTTGCATACAACTTTATTTCAAAATTTAGAGTACAATGATAGATATTTTGTAGTATTGATGATGTAGACGTATTAGCTTGTTGTTGCAAGAGTATTTGAGATGTTATATTGAGTAGTTTTTGTGCCTCTTGATCAAACAATGTCAAAGTCGCTTTAGTGGTTTCATCAGGCACTTTCAACATTATCTCGAACATGTGATAACATGGTTTTTATATTATTTTAATAATAATTTTTTTGAAAGATGGTTTATGATTGCAAATGTCTAACATTGGTTTTGGGTATTTGGAAGGTGTTTCACACGAAGGACATTTCAATTCATGGCCTTCTTGTTTAAGTTTCCTCATACATTTTTCACATCCAATGCAATGTCATTCAAACGTATCATCAAATAGTTGCTGAAATTGTAAAGAGAACCTCCTATATTTAAAAGTTTAGAAAAATTGGTGAGTAAATTAACTTTTAAATTAAATTTGCAAAACATTTTTTAAATTAAATTTACAGTGTACATGAGTATCTGACTCCCATGTAATTAGTTATCTAAAAATGATAATGTATAAATGTTAGCAAATAGATAAAGTATTTATATGGGTACATTACTTTTTTAGGTATTTGAATTATGGATTTTCTAGATTGATGTAAATTTGGGTAGTCAAGTTGAGTTGATCAAGTATTCATCCGTGGAATAAAAATTTAAATTTATTTGTGAAAATGGTAATCCTTTTGAGTGAGTAAAATATCTATAACACTTAAATATAGGGAGTTTCTTAACTCACCTCATAGGGTAATATTAAACCTCGTGCATTTTCTAAAATGTCCTATAAAATCGTATACTGTGCGCACCTTTATAAAAATATTATTGAAAACCGAAGTATTGTTCCGACTTTAAACCGGCAATATATTTTTGGTTCTTCTACTGACAGTAACAAAAAACTAGTTAGAAAGGAATGGAACAACACTTTCGTTCTTGTTTTTTCGCATCACAAATTAAAACTTAAATAAGGTCACACACATCACAAATGGAACAAAATACATATATACATATATAAATATATTGTGATAGAGTTGTAAATAGTACAAAAATGTAATCAAAATACAAAAACCATACAATACAATATCAAAAAACTAAATCCAAAATACAAATACATAAACTACTGAGTATGACAGATGATGAGTCGGCATATTACCCTCGAGGCGTCCCTCCGCTGCCTCCTTAATGACAGAGCATCCTGAGTCTCCGCCAGATGGCATCCAAAACACCTCTAACATCGGATCCATCAGGAAAGAGCCATCTGTCAATATCATCCCGCGCAAGCTCCATAATACGAAGGCACCTAGGCAACACATCGTGAGCATGATCCTTTTTAGCCTGCTCCTCCTCTAGGGTCTCCTAATGAATTGGCCTTTGTGGGTTCCCTATAGCATCCTCTACCATGTACATATGGGACACCTTGAAGAATCATATCATGTAACCATACTCATAACTCCAATCGTCTGGAGCCACGGTACTCCTGGCCTCATCAAGAACAAGATGATTCTCAAAATCACCAGACAGCTCATCCATATCCCTCCATCTAATAGTCGGAGAAGCACATATAGTAGGATCCCGGGGATGTTCTAGGTAAACTCGAACTGACGCATCACTCGCTCAGGCATATAAGCAGTAGTCTTGCGAATTCTGCAAGCCAACCAACCTATAAATAGCGAAACCCCGTCAAACAATATCATCTCATGATGGTCGTTGTATGAACTGAAATGGATGTCCTCAAGCACCAGCCGGTCAATGTAAACCATAAACGGCTTTATCGTCTGGTTCCCTTGGAGCGGGTTGTATGCGCGGGCACGCGACTTATCTTCAATATAACTCGTAACATACGACCAACCCGAGATGCAGGGGAAGTGATGTAGGATCCATCCCTAAAATAACAAAAATAAATAGTTAGTTCTAGAATCAAAATAATTAACAAATGCGATAGAGACAAAGATTTTATACCATCATGAGTGATATATTGTCGGTCATCTGCTTTGTATCCCACTTAATGGTGTCATCCAACTTGGTATACAAGTAAACCAAGCAGGCAGTCCCCAAGTTCCACCCACTGATCACCTCAAAATGAGAAAAGTACCGCAGGTACAAGATGTCGATATAAGTGGCATTGGTGTCTATAAAGATATATGTTCCAACAAGATACAAGAGGTATGCTCTCATGGCATACCCCCTGTGAATGTTAACCTTCTCGGCATCACCAATAGTCGCTCGTGCACGCGCAATCTCATTTGTGAACATCATATCCAAGTAGTTATACCTCACGTGGCAACTACATGTCTTATCAATCTTTAACAGGGCACTATCAGGGGTAACTCCTAGTCTCTGAACCAACAAATCCAATGCCTCCTCTTTCCCGATCCTATCATGATCCAAGAACGTGCCTTTGATTGGCAGATGAAGTAGACATGCAACATCGTCTAGTGTGATCGTCATCTCACAATGTGGTAGATGAAAGGACGACGTCTCAAGGTGCCACCTCTCAATAAAAGTGTCGATCATACCCGAGTTGACCACACTGTATCCACAAAGAGCCAAATATTTCAACCTTGTAAGTCGTAGAAGCCCGTCAAACCATGGCTCGGGAGGGGGAACGAGTTTACTGATATTTCTCCCTTGGTTAATGACCTTGAGCGTAGCACATTCCTGGATAATAAAATTCAAGTCTAAACTCGTAATAAAATTCACAATAAAATTCATAATAGAAATAAAAATAAAAATGCAAAATTCATACATGCCAATCTCAGATGTATCTTGCAACATGGTTGGGATATAGAGGAAGAAGTGACAAATCAGACTGTCCTCCGCCAAAAGTCGTTGGTGCAGCCTCGGGTCTCGCCTCTGCTGTCTGGGATGACTCAGGCACATCCTCATGTGGCGTCTAGGACTGAGGATATATATAAATAAATATATATATATATATATATATATATATATATATATATATATATATATATATATATATATATATATATATATATCATTATCCATTAAAATTATTATTTTTTAATTACCATTATCATTTATTTAAAACGCTAACAAAATTACATTAAAAACAATAAAATATGAGATTGACTTGGTTTCTAAAGTCGTTAATGTTACTAGATTTAAAAGTCACTCAATTCTCACCCCAATGTGGCTCTTAGATATGCATCCAGATAAGTCCTTTGGCCTGGACGGCTTTAATCCTGCATTTTATCAGAATTTCTAGGATATTTGTGGTGATGATATTTTTGGGGCATCAACCAGTCTCAATAAATGATACAAATATTTGTTTGATTCCTAAATGTTCTTCGTCTAAAGATATGAAAGATTTCGGCTTATTTCTTTGTGTAACGTGATTTATAAAGTGGTGTCTAAAGTTCTAGCAAATCGTATGAATTTGGTGTTGGAGAAGTATGTTTCAGAGGAACAATCAACTTTTGTGGAGGGTCGATCTATTCTGAATAATGTCATGATTGCTAGTGAAGTTATTCATGCTCTTAAAAGGAAGATGAAAGGTAACAAGGCGCACCTGGCTCTTAAGATTTATATCAGCAAAGCATATGATCGAGTGGATTAGGGATTTCTGAAAGAGACGTTAAAGAAGATGAGTTTTGCTGACAGATGGATCCTTGAATAATGATGTGTGTTAGTTCGGTGCACTATAATGTTCTTGTCAACTCTGAGAGTGTTGGACCTATTGACCAGGAAGAGGATTGAGGCGGGGAGACACACTGTCTCCGTATCTCTTTATTCTGATAGTTGAAGGCCTTTCGGCCCTTATTAAGGGCGTTGTGGCAAAAGGGAATATTCATGGGATCCAGTTCTGCAAAGGGGCATCAAGTGTGTCTCATCTTCTTTTTGCTAACGATTTTTTTTTTGTTTTGCAAGGCCAATTTATCTTAAGCGAGATCTCTCATGGGTTTACTCAGAACCTATGTTGATGCGTCAGGCCACCAAATAAATTTGTCGAAGTCCGAAGTGTTCTTTAGTAATAACTTGTCGGTGCCGGCAAAGGAGGACCTTACCAATATAATGGGCGTTCGTCACGTTTTGGGAACAGGTGCCGGCAAAGGAGGACCTTACCAATATAATGGGCGTTCGTCACGTTTTGGGAACAGGTACCTATTTTGGATTACCTTCCATGATTTGGAGGAGTAAGAAGGCAATCTTCTCTTTCGTCAAGGACCGAATATGGAAGAGAATCAATTCATGGAGAGGTCGTTCATTATCTAGAGCCAGTAAAGAGGTTATGATTAAATCTATGCTTCAAGTCATTCTGTCTTATATTATGAGTGTTTATATTCTCTCGGATGCGGTAATTAACGACATTGAGAAGGTGTTAGACTCTTTTTGGTGGGGATGAGGTAGTAATAACAAAGGAATGAGATGGATGGCGTGGGATAGACTCACAGCTTCGAAGAAGAATGGTGAGCTAGGATTTCGTGATTTTAAAGCTTTCAACACGGCGATGGTAGCTAAACAAAGATGGTTTTTAATGTCCCAATTCCAAGCTCTAGTTTCTTGCATCTTTAAAGCAAGGTACTTTCCTAGAACCTCTTTCTTTGATGCTAAACCAGGGTACAATCCTAGTTATGTGTGGAGGAGTATGTGGAAAGCTAGAGAAATTCTAACTATTGGTTGCAGGTGGAGTATCGAGTATGGTAGTAAAATTACAACTATGAATGAACCTTGGCTTCAAGGGAGAAAGAAATGTTGTTTGAGTGGGCCTCAAAAGCAAGGTGCAGAAACCTCAGGATTAATAATGTAAAACAATGAGATATAAGAGTTTTAAGTGATATTTTTGACTTTGCGATAGTGGCAGATATCCTTCAAGTGCCTCTCGTAGATGAGGTTATAGACGACAAATTAGTGTAGGAAGAGGAACAAAGTGGTATCTATAGTGTGAGGTCGGAGTGCAGGGTGTGGAGGAATGCTAAGAAAGATCCTTCTAATCTAAACAATAATAAAAATTGGATTAGTATTTGGAATATTAAAGCTCATGCTAAAATGAAACATCTTTTGAGAGGAATTTGTCAGAATTGCTTGCCTACTCGTATGCGGCTTCGACAACATAAAGTTCACTGCTCGAGAGATTGTCTATTTTGCGATAATAATAACCAAAATGACTAGCATGTTTTCTTTGGATGCCCATAAACATACCGTTGTTGAAATTGGACAGGTTTGAACAATATTATTGATCATAGAACTTTTTATTTTCATGATGTAAAATCACTCATTCTTAATATTTGCAATAAAGAGGATAGGAATACTGCAGATAAAGTGGAAGTTGTGATTGAGTCTATGTGGAAGAATAGGAATGTGGAAGAATAGGAATGATCTTGTTTGAAATAGCAAAACACAAAGATGGTACCAAGGTTGGTTGGTTTACATTAAGTAATCTCCACGCCTACACTATACCTCTAAATGTTAATAACAATTTAAAAGAAACAAAATAACTCAAAAATCAACAGGGGCAGCAAAATTAAGATTTTCTTTTTTAACATTTGGAACTCAGTCTCATTTTAGGATTACAAAATTGATTAGCTATAAATCTAACTGGGACAAGGATCAAGCTAAATAATTATTTTAAACTACAAAATTGATTACAATATAATTTTTTTAAGAAAAATAAATATTAGCAGTGCACCACCCTCTTTTTTGGTGTATATGGCATAAGCATTTGACCAGATCTGATTGTGAAGTCAATAATAAGATCACACACTGCAAATTCCCTGACTATCCATGCATATATTTGTGACAAGGATTATTAGTTTCACAGACTACTTCCGCTTGTACCTGAAATGGAATTTAAATAGCATTTTAGCTTTCATTCATAAATATGTTAAGATGCAGATAATCAATATTTCTAGTGATGTATAAAAAGATAGGGGAATAGATTTTTTTAATTTGATACCTTGACTTGCTTTTGAATGATTTATTGGGCTTCTTTCCTAGTCCAGAACCTCTCTGTTTTGG
This sequence comes from Vicia sativa, assembly GCA_021764765.1. NCBI lineage: Eukaryota > Viridiplantae > Streptophyta > Magnoliopsida > Fabales > Fabaceae > Vicia > Vicia sativa. Next base: position 83,348,970 of record CM038794.1, on the reverse strand, counting down.
CTTTTTATCCTTCATGTCAGTCTGGAATAGCTCCCGCATCTCTTCTGTCCTTGAAGAGGAAGTCTTTCGAGGATTGGATTTGTTAGATTTCTTCTGAGGCTTCTTCACAATCTTTCCAGAATCTAGTGCCCTCTTGACGGCCTTTACTGCTTTTGCACGTCTGTATCCAAGATCAGCAAGTGTCATTCCACTCTTTTCATTCTTATCTGTCCCCTTACCCTGCATTTCATTTTTCAGTGCAACAGAAAGTGAGGAATAAGGATTACATCCCAACCGTTCTTAACCATAATAGAGAAAGTTTACGGCTTACTTTTGGCTTGTCATCCTGCTCCTCATCCTCCAACATCTCTCTAGCTGCTTCCAATTTTCTACGTTTCTTTCTAGGCATGTTTTTCTGCATAGTAGATATTTTCCATCAAGTAAACAGGCAAGATATTTTTCTGCAATTTTTTATGTACATTCTGTGTGTAACAAAATAAGCTGATCTGTATGTGGAACCAGATTGGGAAACACTTGTTACCTCTCGCTCCCGTTTCCTCTTATCCTTCAATTTTAGGTCTTCAGCTTCCTGGGCACTAACCATCTTCTGAGAAGACCCATTATCCTTATCCATGGATGCCTGTTAACAGTCATTTCACATCTTATTAGCATAAGAGAGCATTTCAGATCTTACATATAAGCAACTTCTCAAAAAGTAGTCAAGGAGTTTTTCGAACAAGCAAGAGGCCTTAAATAATTCTATTGAAAAATATTAGCTTTCTTTCTAAGAAAATCTTATATATAGCTTTAATTTTAAAGTAGTTTTTCAAACCAAAAGGAGCCTATGACCTTGTCTGGACTGGCCAGACATACAATTGTACTTAGAATTCTTTAGTGATCTCCTGTAAAATGGCAGAAGCAATGCCTGCATTTAGAGGAATATCAGCAACATAAATCAATACCGTACCTTTGCTTCTTTCGCTGAAAGCTTCTTCTCCTTCTCTGTAACAAACCAGGTTCTTTTGGGGCGGGAGAATATCTCATCCCTGTGTGCAATCATGTTTTCGGCCTGTAATATCATATAAAAGTGTGTGATTTTATTGACAGGACCATGTCAAGAATGAGAAAATGGAAGTAATTAAATTCACAGAATACAGAACGGCACTATCAAGACAATATTCCGTACTTTAAAAATGCTTTTTTCTTAATATAAAATGTCAACAGACAGAATGAATCAAAATTACATAGGATCATTTCTTCCAAGTAAGTAAAACAAAAGTAACTGATCCATACCTTTGTGGCCTCCATTTCAGCTTTCCTTAGGATCATTTCTTCCCTGAGGAAATTTAAAAGTAAAAATTTAGCATAATATTATTACAGAAAAAGAAACAAACAATGAACCCTTAACCACTAAATGTAATCAAAACCTCTCTTCTTGAAGTACTTCAGAAATTTGATCCTCCATTTGCTCAATTACTTGAGACCACTTGAGTATAGATTGTTCTGCCACAATGCGGCTTCTCAGCTTTGAACCAGCCCTCTTTGCCTAATTAATTAATAATCACAAGAAAGACTATTCAGTGGCATGATTAACATGTCACCTTTCAATTTCAAATAGGAAAACCAGACTCTCCTAACAGAATAAACATGCAGCAATCCGTGAAAAGAATTAAAAATAAAAACTTTTATTAGGCATTATGTAAAGTGGTCAGCAATCAACATCAAAGGTCCACATAATCCAGACCGTAGGAAAACTAAAATCAACAGATATATAATGAATGATTTACAAACGTTGTCCTGAAATGTAATATTAGAATAACTCGCAGGGAAAATTAAGTAATGTTTCCTGAAAGAATATAAGTAACCGAAACCTAAAATCCAGATAACTTGCATGAATTTTGTAATATGCAAGGAAAAGCGAGCAACAAAGTATATGAAGTGGCATAGCCACCACAAAAAGAATGCTGCAAACAGATAAGGAAATTCTCCAAATGATACTCACAATAGATTTTAGAAGTGACCGATCATTATCAGTAACAAATGTGACAGCAGATCCCGCTCTTCCAGCTCTTGCAGTACGACCCACTCGATGAACATAGCTTCAAAGTTAATAAAGATGTTAAAGCTTTTAACCGAGAGAGAATGAAATAATAGATAAAATAACAAAAACTGAAGGATGTACAACTACTGAACAGTCAACACATCATCACAATAGTAGTCGTCAAGAGCAGAGTTTTCATTTATCAACAATATGTTTCATAGAGTATACCTGGTAAGATCGCGTGGACATGCAAAATTAATAACTGTTTGAACACCGATAATGTCAAGACCCTGTAAGTAAAATTAAGTGACTGTCAAACCTATGTTCAAAACGACAAAAGAAAATGCTAATACAAGGCCATAAATTTAGGTAGTGACAGTGTTTGGTTGGACAGGAGTTACTTTAAACTTTTATCAGCTGTTTCTATCTTTTTATTTTCGAAGGGGAAAGGATGAGAACAAAATCACTAGAGCCTTGATTCAATTTTGACTCCCTTCCAATATCTCATCTAATCCTTCCTCTCACTTCCCTTCCATGTGAATTGTTCTATTTGTTTGAACCAAACACGCCCTAAATAACTTTATGTTCCTCTTAAATTAATCTAGTTTCACTATCTTTATCCTCGATAAAAGACAAGTTGATATAAATATATTCATTAATATTTTATTCCAAAGAAATAAAAGAAGGAAAAAAATCCAATTCTTGAACAAATTCTTACACGAGCAGCCACATCAGTTGCAACCAAAAAATCCACTTGCTGCTTCCTGAACTGTTCCAAAGCCTATACAAACAACCAGAAGTGAGCGACTATAGCCACTACAGCAAATACTCCTTTTAGCAGAATCAACAATTTAGTATCCCAAAACATATGACAGTAACATGATTATATAACTACAAAGCAAAACAAAGAGCTAAAGATGCAACATACTTCAAGACGTTGGGCCTGAGTAAGATTTCCATGAAGCTCAGCAGCTTTCAATCCAGATAATCCAAATATAATCCTTAGTCTATGTGCCGCTTGCTTTGTTCCACTGCATGACAAATGAGAAAGTAGTAGTTAGAGGTAGCAGAACAGTGAAAAATAAATTAATTCAAAAGCAGTGCAAAACAAAACGTAAATTCAAAATCTGGAATGAAGACTCGAGACTTTCAGTTTATTAAAATCATAGAAAGTTTTGGTCACTTTAGAAGTAGGCATAGTAAATAATTATGAAATGAAACCTGAAAATGATCACTTTAGAAGTAAAAGTTTTGGTACACATTGCAAGAAGAACTGCTTCCTGATTGACTTCACGCATTTCAGTTTATTAAAATCATAGAAAGTTTTGGTCACTTTAGAAGTAGGCATAGTAAATAATTATGAAATGAAACCTGAAAATGATCACTTTAGAAGTAAAAGTTTTGGTACACATTGCAAGAAGAACTGCTTCCTGATTGACTTCACGCATTCTTCTTATTCTAACCACCCTGGAAAAAATAATAGCAAGAGTTAACAAAACTCAAGGGATTTTAAAACCATGTAAATTGAAAACTGCAAAAAGCTTAACAAAATAGTTCTGCATAATTATGTTTTTTGGATAAAAATAGCTCTGCACATGCATGAGAAACATTCTTCTTCGTCTATTTTAAAATCTAAAACAACAACCTTTAAGTACTTACCACCTTAATTTGTGATTTTGACATTTTTCATACAGCATACAGCTAAATATCATAGCATACAGAATAGAAGTCATGGAAGCTGAATGATTAAATTAGAAAATGCAAATGGAAGTGAAGAAATTACTCCTCAGTCAAGGATGCTGGCCGTTTTGCAGTTGGATCAGCAGAAAGACGCAGTGGTTTTGATAGGGAAAGTTTAATAAGATCATCAACCTCCTCGGTCATGGTTGCTGAAAAAAGCATGGTCTGCCTTTTTCTGGGACACACACGAACCTGTTAACAATCAAATGTGCTTGTTATTGTTTTCTAACAGCATGACAAAATAAATTGTGAAATTGCATATGTAACAATGGCGATTTTTGTATAATAGGGTTAACTAACACTCACAAGTTCCTGAATTTCAGCACTAAATCCAAGCTCCAAAAGACGATCAGCTTCATCGAGGATTAAAACAGCAAGATCATCCAAATCCACCGACATAGAATTGCGTAAATGGTCTATCATACGTCCTGGAGTAGCCACAACAATGTCTGGCATTGATCTCAAAGCAGCTTCTTGCACCTAGGATGAGAAACAACTACTTTTAGAGCTTAAATAAATAGGAAAACAATCTGCATTACTCACCAATAAGTTCAATAGAATGGCTTATGAATAAATGACGTCAATAATATTTCATTTAAAAAATGAAAACCCTATTCTCTGGCTGATTACTTTGAAATATTGTAATTTGTTACAGGAACACATATTAATGAAGACCAAGGGAGTGCTTGAAAGAGCTTATATGGGCTTATATCTCCACTTACATTGTGTTGGGATACACTTGTAAAACTAAATAACTTATGACACACTCATGAGTTGTTTTCAGTTTTACTTCAATAAGCTCGATAGAATGGTATATGAATAAGTGTTAGCTGACCTAAGCAAATGCCTGGCGTGTTTAGGTAAATAGAATAAGGACAAGTAGACAGATTCTCCTTCAGTTGTTTTAATGTGGTTTGGTTTGTACTAGGCTCTCAAATTCCTAGGGGATTGGTTATTCCTAACAGTTCTTGTTTGGTGTGCAGCAGTTTACATTTCCTGTCAATTGTATAACTGGTTCCGGAGGTAGTTATTCTGCATACAGGGGTAATATTAATTACCAATCCATCCATATCTCCTATCTATAAGCAGTTAATTAAACTTTGAAGAATACCTTGTTTAAATAGCACTTAATTAAATTCTTTGCTATAATCCACCCCAAACCATAATACTTTATTTTAAGATATCAAATTTATATTAGCATAATATGCTACTGTATTAAAGATAGAAGGCAGTAGAGTATCTTTGCTTGGAACCCAAGCATGAAATTGAAATTGAAATTGAAACAGTAAGCTAACCTTTGTTGACAGACCACCGACAATCAGACAACTCCTTATGTCAGTAAATTGAGCAAGCTTTTCTATCATACTGTGAACTCTGCAAACAAAGAATCCAGAATGAACATATTTGGAAATAAATTTACATGAATCATCATAAAAGAGTGATTCCAAAATTTACATCTACAACCTTCAAGTGGAAGTTGAAGATTAATCATAACATATGTCTCGAAATTTGAATATGGCCTAACTCAACCCTACAAAACCGGCTTGTAAGGTGAGGATTGCATCAACTTATAAACAGAACACAGGTCATATCTCTAAGCAATGTGGGACTAAATCCACCCCCTTCAAATTCAACACAACGAAGGTGTTGGTGCTGCAATTAGGGCAAACCAAATGCCGCGATTAAGTCGACTAGGGGCGGACCGCAATTAAGGAGGAAATTCAACACACCCTCACGCTTGGGTCTCAATGAGCCGGAGCGTGGGCGATCGGGAAGCCCAACAAGTGATTATGGGTTGGGCTTAACTCATCCCTAGAAAACTGGCTTGTAAGGTGAGGATTGCCCCCACTTATAAACACAACACAAGCTATATCTCTAAGCAATGAGGGACTAAATCCACCCCTTCATACCCAACACAATGAAGGTGTTGGGACTGCAACTGAGGCAAGCCAAATGCCGCAATTAAGGCGGAAATTCCACCAATAAGGAATAAAAAAGATAAAGTTTGTTTGAATGAAAACTATTTTGAATTTTACCATTAACAAGTTTATACTACAACTTGCAGTACAAATGTTTTTCATTAATTAAAAAACATAACAAAAAAGAAAGAAAAGGCACAGATACATTAAAACTAGTTTCATTCATTGCACATATACTCATTGTAGCTCAGGTTTTTGAATATGAATCACTGAAGAACATGAATGCAACCCATAGAAATTCATCCTACATATTCGTGCTGCACGAATCGGGCATACAAGTAGGCATACTGCATACTTAGCCAAGTAAAAGAAAAGAATATTTACAATTTCACATTGCATTTCGATATCAATATGCCACTTACTCTTATGGCACACCTAATATCTGGAATGCCTTTAATGCGATAAATGTGAACCAAAAGTAAAGATACCAGACAATTACGAGGATACTTACTGGGCAGCCAACTCTCTGGTTGGAGTAAGAATAAGGACCCTTATTGCATACACGCGTTTTGGACGAAACAGCAACCTCTCTAAAGTAGGTAGTGCAAATGCAGCTGTCTGCATGATAACAGGATACAGACAGAGGGCATTAAAAGAAGCTGGTGCATAAAGCTCAGGAAACGAAACACAATAGCACATCATCACAAATTTACAATAGCCAAAATTAAAGTGACAGGCAGACTACCTTTCCCGATCCAGTAATGGCACTTCCACATATATCACGACCAGTCAATGCTAATGGTACACAAGCCGCCTAACATCAAGATTCAAAATCCCAAAAACAGATTAACTTTTTGAATTGTTCTACATAGCATGAACTGCATAACCAATTCTAACAATGCTAAGACTCACAAAGCGGGGCAAAATAAATTTTTCAAAACAAAGGGTTTTATAATGCTAAGAGTAAAAATAACATCAACAAAAAAACAAAGCAAAAAAGAACCTGAATTGGTGTTGGTTTAGCATACCCCAAGGCCTCACAAGCCCTGAGCAAAGGACGAGACAAATTGAGTTGCAAGAAGGAATCAGCACTGAAAGAGGCTCCATCAGAAGGGGCAAAAAATGACTTAGTCTCACCAGCATTACCCTCTTCCTCATCTTCTTCTTCTGGTCTATATTCTTCCTAATCAAACCAAGTCCACAACAACAAAATTTTAATCCATTTTCAAAACAAATAACCATAACTTTCTATCAACAATCAGAAAACCACTTCTAAACCCTACGATAAAATATACACTTTTTCTCAAAACATATAAGCACTTTTCAATCAAGAATAACTTTTTAAAGCAAGTTTCCTATAAAAGCCCTAAGATTACTTGTTTATCAGGCTCGGAGTCAGAGGCACTATCCTCATCCGAGTCCGGCAACGCAACAACCGGCGCAGAACGTTGTCTGACGGCTGAGATTTTGTCATTGACTGACGTTGTGCTTCTACGAGCGTGTTCATCAGCTACTGATTCAGAGTATTTAGTGAAATCCCAAGGAGACTGTGTTTTCTTCTTCGAAACTCGCGGTTCTATGACTTCATCTTCCTCTGATTCTAGCTCTGATTCTGATTGAGATTGTGATGGAGATGGTGATTGAGGTTGTTCTTGGTCTGATTCTGAACCAGATTCGTGTTCGGAGAGTTCGATTTCTTCGTCGCTGGGAGGGTCGAAGATGAAACTGGGTGACATTGTTGAGAGTGGAGAATGGAGAAGAGAGGTCGGTTGAAACAGGGTTTAGAAAGGGTTCTTTGTTTGTGGTGGAAGCGTTTTTCGAGTTTTTTTGGGCCGGGTCGGAGCGGATCAACTCGCTGGCTCTGTTCTGCTTTCAAGCCCGAAATAATTTCAAGGAGATTACAAGGCTTAATATGCACAACTGGGCCGGATTCGGTAAAATGACATTTACATTTAGAGATAGATATCTAAAACATAGTTTCTTCTTATTTTGTCAAAAATTAATTCGGAGATGCATTTATATAAGTTTTAGGGTTTGTTCACAAATGTGTCTTCTCTCGATTTCAAATTAAGAGAAAGTTTTCGGAGATGCTCAACGTTTTCAATGTGTATATAATGTGCGTCAGGCCCTCTTTCTCCTCCTTCTTTATTTTCAAAAACTTTTTCATAGAACTCGTGAGCAACATTGTTTCGGTTAAATTTTTAAGCAACAGAAAAACCTTTATTTCATCAGTTATGTTTTTGAAAATTTATAAGTTTTGTAGCAACTTCTTCTTAGGTACTGAATTTGATGTAAATTTTATTAACTCCTATATAATTTATCATTGAAATTCACTATTTTTATTGATTACTATCACTATAATACCTTTTTTTAATTCACAAAATATTTGTATATATTTGTAGTTATTAGTAATATTTGTAAATATTTATAGTTATTAGACGTTAGATTTATCATGTTTTAAGTATTTTAAAGTATTAGTGATTTTCTTTCTCAATGCCAGTTTCGAACTGTGTTTCTCGAGGTTGAAAGAGTTACCTTTAACCAAGTGACTTCACAGGAAACAGGCAAAGTATTAGAGATTTTATAATAAGAATTATATATCAGAAACAACCAAATCTTATCAAATGACCTAAGATAAGAATGAATTTACCCATTTTTGCATGAATGCTCAAGCCATTGAAAAATTGAAAGTTGCTTACAGAAAATTTCTTGCACCTTCAATGTCAAGTACTTATGTTATAGATGTATCTACTGAGTTGTTGTTTGACCCATCAGTTCTTTGGCTACTTAGGCCGATGGAAAAATGTTATATGTATTAGCTTTGTAAAATATCTTGATTTTTCATACACTCTTCTTTTTTTTACTTGCCTCCATTTTTGAAATATCAATATTCATACAGTGAATCAGACTGCTAAGTATTAGTATTACATTTATGTTGTTGTACCTTTCTAAATTAGTGTGAAAACAGGTTAGCAGAACAGCCTGCACATACTTCTGTCAAGTAGGACTTTACATAGGAAACTCTACAAACAAGATAAAAAATTTAGTTGGAATGATAGGCCAATTTACATACACTTGATTGGACATATATTTACATACATTTTATAGCATTTTACTCTTGAAATAAACATCAAGCATTTGTAGCCTTTTACACGTACAGAAGGAAACAAGTGTTTATACTCTTAATGTGCCCTATCAGTATTATTTATTACATGGAAGGATAATATGACTAACATTGGTGTTAAGCCTTCATTTTATCATTGGTGTTAAGCCTTCATTTTATCACTATGAGTTTACACAAAGGTGTACCTAGCCTTGGACATGGTTGTCTAAACATAACCAATTTATTTCAAAAATAAATTGATTATTAACCATGAGTAAAAGTGTTAAAATATATTTGAGAGAACATGAGTAAAAAGGGACCGTATTAAGAACATGAGTAAAAGGGATTGTATTCTATCATATAATTAAGAACATATGAAAGGCACTATATTCTATCATATTTTGTTACTACTTTATTTCTGTATAAAATCTATTATACACTAAAATTTTATAACAATCCATTTCATTTTAACTCCAACATTAGCCAAACTACATTTAAGCAATTTTTATGTGATGTAGAACTCCAATTTTATAAAATTCCATTTCATTTTAACTCCAATTTTAGTCAAACTCTTATTCAATGTGTTTCTATTTTTATGTACAATCCAAACACCAATAACCATGTGTATTCAATATATTGCGACTTCATTGGATATTCTTATCACATGAATCCCTGATGACCCTTTTATGGTTATCACAAACTTAGTTAGTTCTAATTTTTCTTCGCTTACGATACAATTTGAATAATAGCGACAAACAAAGTTGCAATCACAAAGTTTGCTACCAATAGATTCTAAATGATAAAGGGTGTTTGAAAAATTTGAACTTTTTCAATTGTATCATTAGAATCACTATCACTATGTTGAATATTGCTTGAAACAATCGATAAAACACTTCTATTTGTTTCCATGAAGTAAACATTATTGGTTTGCGTAAAAGCCAAGACTCCTAGAACATTGTAAGTTATAGCCAAAACGATAATTATTTATATTGTAATAATATTAATATTAACTAAATAAATATTTAATTGCATTACTTTATTAAAAATAATTAATCTTTTTATTTCAAGGTCACTAGCACTATAATAATCTTTTTTTATAAGTGATCAAGCATTATCAAATGAAATATATGAATAAATTTATCTGCGCGGCTGCATTAGTCACTATCACCATAATACTTATTTTAAACAACCATGTATTATCAAATGACCTAAGATATAAATGAAGGCACCCATGCAAATTAAATATATATTAATTAAATCTTTTAATTAAAAACTATATGCGTTTGTATTTTGCACTCAGGTGAAATATTTATAATTTTTTATATATTTGTATTTTAAATTTAAATATATTTATTTGATGTAATTTTAATTTTTGTTGTTATTTGGTAGGTGTTAGACTATCATTCATTTGCGTTAAAAATGTGATTAGAATATTACATTAAGTGGCACGGGACACAACTAAATTTATTCAAGTAAAAAAACATGCATAAATATTACTCACAACGTACATTTGACAATGATTATTATAAGAAAATAATAAGTGATATTGTAAATTTTACGATCTCATGAATTTTATCACTGATATTTATTAATTTTACGGGTCACTATCATGACAATAATTTTTTTTTAATCAACAACATATTTATAAATATTTATAATTATTAGTAATATTTATAGTTATTAGACATATTAGATTTATCATGTTAGTAATTTGCTACATATTTTTTAAAATATTTTTAATTATTAATAATTTTATAATAACAATGTATATTTACAACAAATAAGTCATATGAAATTATCTAAGATAGGAATGCATGTACCCGTGCGAACGCACGGGTCTTCGACTAGTTTACAATAAAATGTCTAAAAAAATGATCATATTATATAATGAAAAAAATGTTTAAACCTCAAATATTAGTTTATTTAATTTAAAAATAATAATTAGTAGAAAAAAAATATAATTCAACAACATAATTTATCCCACAATTGTATGTTTAGAAAAAATAATATTAATTTTATGTTGAGAAAAAAATAATATTAAAATATTTATTTTATTAAATATTAAATGTTATTTTAAATAGAAAGTCAGGGCAGATTTGAGAAATATAATAAGCACAAAGTATAAACTATTAATGTAAGTTAAAAACTTTTCACACGTGTTTAATAAAAATGAAGTGTAAGAATATAAATAAAGTGTATATTTTTGTTTTTAAAATATAATTGAAATGTAAAAAAGAAAAACAAAATTATTTTACCAAAATAGTTTTTTATTTAAAAAAACAGATAGACTTATAATAAAAAAATAAAATTGTTTTACATCAATAATTTCCATATACATACGCAGGTTTTTATTTTCAAAATGTAATAAAAAAAATTATTTTATCAAAAAAAATTATTATTTTTAAAAGAAAGAGATGTTTTAAAAAGAAAAAAAAAATCATTTTATCATAATTATTTTACAACAATAATATATATTTCAAGTTTTCATATATTATCTTAAAAATATTATATCTTAAATTAAAAATAATTTCAAAATAAAAATATGAGTAACATAAATAATTAAAAAGTAATTTATTTTTCGCTTGTTTGAATTCATAATTGTTTTAAATATATTTACATGTGCGTTCACACAGATGCTGATATTTTAAAATATAATAAGAAAATAAAAAAGTACAATAAAATTATTTTACCAAAAAAAATTAGTATTGTTAAAAGAATTTAATTTATCAAAATAGTAACATCAATAAATATATTTTGTCAATGTTTGAATTCATACATTATTTAAATATAATATTATTTAAATATAATAATCTGTGGGTTCCCACGAACTTTGATATTAAAATTATTTGAATCAATAACATTATTTTTTCTTTATAAATATCTTTATTTTTCCGATTTCATATAATTTCACGTATTTGATTTTGTGAGTAAAATAATTAGGAATATTTGATATTACCATACAATTTTGATACTATTTACTTCATAAATTATTTATGTATTTATTCTAGATTACAATACTATACTCTATAATCTTGTAAATTTTTATATTATAATACATTATTTTTCGTAATCTTAAATTTTTAATACATTTCACCGGTCATATTTTATGTCTCATTTTATTAGTATTTTCTTTTGTAATCTTAAATTATTAATGCATTTTATTATGCTTTTCGTTCACGTATTTAATATTTCTAACTTTGAAATGTCATATCTTACATATATCTTAATAACTTTATCTAGATTTATAGGTTATCTACATATATCAAAATAATAATTTCAATATGCTTTTCGTTCACATTATTTAATATTTCTAACGTACTTTTTTTATTCCTCAATTTAGTTTTTTAATCTTAATTATGTGTACAATTGTTATTTATAAAGACAACTCTATAGAATGATTTAATATATAAATGATTTTATTTTTGTGTTTGGATTTGGCACGGATATAACAAGTATATAAAAGATGCTAGAGTTTTAAATTTTAAGTGTTCATCAGTTATGTTTTTGAAAATATATAAGTTTTGTAGCAACTTTTTCTTAGGTACGAATTTGATGTAAATTTTATTAACTCCCGTATAATTTATCATTGAAATTCACTATTTTTATTGATTACTATCACTATAATACCTTTTTTTAATTCACAAAATATTTGTATATATTTATAGTTATTAGTAATATTTGTAAATATTTATAGTTATTAGACGTTAGATTTATCATGTTTTAAGTATTTTAAAGTATTAGTGATTTTCTTTCTCAATGCCAGTTTCGAACTGTGTTTCTCGAGGTTGAAAGAGTTACCTTTAACCAAGTGACTTCACAGGAAACAGGCAAAGTATTAGAGATTTTATAATAAGAATTATATATCAGAAACAACCAAATCTTATCAAATGACCTAAGATAAGAATGAATTTACCCATTTTTGCATGAATGCTCAAGCCATTGAAAAATTGAAAGTTGCTTACAGAAAATTTCTTGCACCTTCAATGTCAAGGACTTATGCTATAGATGTATCTACTGAGTTGTTGTTTGACCCATCAGTTCTTTGGCTACTTAGGAACTGATGGAAAAACAGACACATGTGCGTAGCTTTGTAAAATATGCTGATTTTTCATACACTCTTCTTTTTTTTACTTGCCTCCATTTTTGAAATACCAATATTCATACAGTGAATCAGACTGTTAAGTATTAGTATTACATTTATGTTGTTGTACCTTTCTAAATTAGTGTGAAAACAGGTTAGCAGAGTGACACCCCAAATTAATTCAATTATTAAATAATTAGAAATTTAATTATTAATTTAATTAAAGGTTTAATTATTAGCATTTTTGAATTAATAGATTTAATTGATTAATTAAATAATGGAAGTGTTGGGGGTGTGAAGTTGAATTGTAGGGTGTATGGAGTAAAAAGCTCTACTTAATCCTAATTAATTTATTTCTATTATTTGGCAAATAAAAAGGAATAAATAAAGGAATAAAAGGAAACAAGTGAGAAGAGGAATTAGGATTGCATTCTACGTGAGATTGGAAAAGAGAAGAGAAAGAGGAGAAAAAGCCAATTCGTCGGAATTTCGAAGATTCATCGCGAGGTAAAGGGGGATTTATCTGAATATTATACCTTATAGATTTTGATGATCAATAGAATAATTCAATCCGTTAGGAATCTCAAATTATGAACCTAGGTTGTGCCCTACCGTTATAATCCAACGTAAAACCATGATTTGAAACGGTTATGAACGATTAATCTATGTAGGATGAATATAGGTTAATTAGAAAACAAATTCTGTGATCAATTGGGTGTAAAAATGCAGTAATGAATTATGTTTTGTGATAATATGAGGTTTGATGATGATTGGAATTAATGGAAATTCGTAACAGTGATGAAAATCTTGAATTTGGATGAAAACTAACTGTATGAGTCGACACAAGGCAATATGGATCGACGCAAGCTGTAAAAACTTAGAAAACCAGAAGCGTAGAAAAGGCTTGCGTCGACACAAAATGGCTTGGATCGACTCATGTGGGGAAAAATTGAGTTATGCATCGATGCAAGGATGCTATGCATCGACTCATGGCGACAAAGCATGTACATATGCATCGAACATATTTTTAAAATGCAGAATTTTATATGTATGCATCGATGCATACGATGCATGTCGACATGATGTTTATGTATTGATGCATAGGCTTATGCATCGATACATGCTGTATTGGACAGAACATGATTTTTCTGAAACGGTTTCGGTCATATCTTTTCAACCGTAACTCCGATTTAGGCGTAGTTAGTATCGTTGGAAAGCTTAGAACGAGTACTATCTAATACAAATATTTTCAACATCAATAATTGAGACCTTGAGGAATTAATTTGGCTTCCGTAATAAGAACTCATTGTGAATTTGTGAATCCGTTGTTGAGTAAATGTGCAGTATGTTATTTTCCATGGGTTGTGACTGACATTATATGTTCAGGATTGCTGTTACCATATGTTGTTGTTGTTATTGATTATGATTGGAATAATGTTGTGTGTTCATATTCCATGTTTGAATTGTTGCATGCTTCTGATGTGCATGCATGAGCATTTTGGTAATGGTTCATTCCCATTGTGTGGAATTGAGCTTGCAGAGCCAATAACCGTACCTAATGGATAGAGGTGGTGAGGCTAGATTCTTGACCCAGTGGTGTATGGGCGAATCGTTGATTGACGCTGTTTTCCGAGGTGTAACGGAACAGGGTGTGGACTTGGTTCACGTTTGGTACCACATACATTTGAGTCTGCATTGCATATGTAATTGTAACATGTTAGGATGATTTCCAGTGTTATAATTGCATTGATTGTTGTTGTATGCATAATGAACGTGTGAATTGTATTTGTGAATCATATTCTAATGTTGTTAATAAGGGTGGAATAATGTGTTAATTATTTTATTGTTTAAAGAAATGCATAATGCATTTTAATCTTGATGAAATCTCACCCTTAATTTAATGATTTCAGATTGAAGTGAATAGCTGCCCGGGAATTGGTGAGGATAGCTTATAGAGCTGTGCTACGTAGTTAATCCGCATGTCAGTGTCATGCTCTGGTAGTTGTAACACTAGGGAACGATTGATTGGAATTTTTATGGATTTAAAACTGGTTCTTTTGGTTTATGTTATGGAATAGTTGTGATTTGAATTATTCCGGATTCTTATGTTATTTCCGTTGTATAAACATAATCCTTGGTTTTGTTTTATTTAAATAAGTTCTTCAGTAAAAGGCATGTTCACTATTTTGTTATTTTTGAATTCTTAAAATTGTGACGCCCTTGTCGTTATGTTTAAAACTCTGATTAAATTATATAAATCGCGGGTAAATTAGAAGGGGTGTTACAATAGTGGTATCAGAGCCTGGTTGGTCGTGTGACCAGTGTCTTAATGTCATTATCCCTTTGTACGCGACAAGTGTGTATAACACTGTCGGTACTTGTTGCTTTTCTGATTGCTTATTGCAGGAGTAGTGTGAAACTAAGTGGGGGAGAAGAGATGTTTCCCGGATATGTTCCGATTGTAAGTCATTGGTAAGAGGTACTGCTTGAGAAGACAATGCAAGAGCGGTTAGAGTTGTTGGAATCATTTGGATCGTGAGTCATAGTTGGAAGTGCAAAAAGGTGAGTACGATTCTGAGAACAGAAAGTGTTGGTAATGATGATTTATACTCCAGTATGATTATCGGATGTCTATTGACAAATTGAGGACTTGATCACCCTTAATCTCTTGTTGATAGTAGACGGAATCGTATTGGATGGTATATAATTGTCTTGCTATCTAAATGGGGCATAATGTGATGAATATGAATGGAGTTGGTAGAAGCTTGTGAACCATATGAGTTGATGAAGACTCTAATAAGGACAAAGAATTAAGAAGGATGACCAGAGTTACGCAGTTGTTAATGATGGTGCGGTAGTGTTTATGTTGTACTCTTCGACGGAAGCGAAAGGAAAGGCTAAGGGTAGTGAGTTGCCTGTGGTGAATGAATTTCCAGAAGTGTTTCTGGAAGATGTTAGTGAATTGCCACCTGAGAGAGAAGTAGAGTTTACTATAGATTTGATTCCTGGAACTAGTCCGGTGTCGATGGCGCCTTATCGCATGTCGGCATCTGAGTTGTCTGAATTAAAGAAGCAGTTAGAAGAATTGCTTGAGAAGAAGTTTATTCGTCCTAGTGTTTCGCCGTAGGGTGCTCCTGTGTTGTTGGTTAAGAAGAAAGAGGGTTCGATGAGGCTGTGTGTTGATTACAGGCAGTTGAACAAAGTTACAATCAAGAATCGGTATCCAATGTCGAGGATTAATGATTTGATGGATCAACTGGTTGGAGCGTGTGTATTCAGCAAGATTGATTTGAGGTCTGGGTACCATCAGATTTGTGTGAAGATGGAAGATATTCAGAAGACTGTATTCAGAACGAGGTATGGACATTATGAGTATTCTATTATACCGTTTGGAGTTACTAATGCACCTGGTGTTTTCATGGAGTATATGAACAGAATATTTCATCCGTATCTTGATAAATTCGTGGTGGTATTTATTGATGATATTCTGATCTATTCGAAGAATGATGAAGAACATGCAAAACATCTTAGAATTGTGTGGGAATTGAAAGAAGAAGTTGTATGCGGTTATCTAAGTGTGAGTTCGTTATGAAGTAAGCTTTCTTGGTCATGTGATTTCCAAGAATGTCATTGTTGTTGATCCTAGAAGCGGTATCTCGTGGAAGCGCCAAGAATGCTTCAAACCGTAGCTTTCTTGGTCTTGCAGGTTACTATAGAAAGTTCATTGAAGGATTTTCGAAGTTAGCTTTGTCGTTGATTAAGTTGACAAGAAAGGGTCAAGTGTTTGTTTGGGATTCTGACTGTGAGAAAGGATTCCAAGAGTTGAAGAAGAGGTTGACTAGTGCTCCGATTCTGATTTTGCCGAATCCAGCATAATCTTTTGTTGTGTATTGTGATGCATCCTTGATGGGATTAAGTGGTATTTTGATGCAAGATAAGCAGGTTGTGGCTTATGCTTCGAGGCAATTGAAAGTTCATGAAAGGAATTATCCGACTCATGATCTAGATCGGCAACAGTAGTATTTGTTTTGAAATTGTGGAGGCATTATCTGTATGGTTCTCGATTTGAGGTGTTCAGTGATCATAAGAGTTTGAAGTATCTCTTCGACCAGAAAGAGTTAAAAATGATGCAGAGAAGATGGTTAGAATTTCTGAAAGATTGTGATTTTGGTTTGAATTACCATCCTGGTAAGGCAAACGTTGTTGCAGATGCATTGAGTAGGAAGTCCTTGCATATGTCTATGCTGATGGTGCGTGAACTGGAGTTAGTCGAGCAGTTCAGATACTTGAGTCTGGTATGTGAGTCTACTTCTGATAGTGTTAAATTGGGTATGTTGAAGTTGACTAGTGGTATTCTTGAGGAAATTCGAACTGGGCAGAAATCTGATGTTGTTTTGGTGGATAAGTTGACATTGATCAACCAAGGTCAAGGAGGTGAATTCCGAATTGACGAGAACGGTATTATGAGATTTGGCAACAGAGTTTGTGTACTAGATATTGCAGAACTTCGGAAGAGTATTTTGGAAGAGGGACATCGTAGTGGATTGAGTATTCATCCCGGTGCTACTAAGATGTATAATGACTTGAAAAAGTTATTTTGGTGGCCTGGAATGAAAAAGGAAATTGTTGAGTTTGTTTATGCTTGTTTGGTTTGTCAGAAGTCAAAGATTGAACATCAGAAACCGTCAGGATTGATGGAGCCGTTGTTTATTCTAGAGTGGAAATAGGATGGCATTTCTATGGATTTTGTGTCGAGTTTACCGAGGACAGCGAAGAATTGTGATTCTATCTGGGTTATTGTTGATCGGTTGACGAAGTCCGCTCACTTCATTCCGATACGAATGGATTATCCGATGGAAAAGTTGGCAGAATTGTATGTTGAGAAGATCGTAAGTTTGCATGGTATTCCTTCTAGTATTGTGTCAGATAGAGATCTGAGGTTTACGTCTAAGTTTTGGACAGGACTGCAAGAGGCTTTAGGTACTAAGTTGAGATTGAGTTCCGCTTATCATCCGCAGACAGATGGTCAGACGGAGAGAACGATTCAGTCATTAGAAGATTTGTTGAGAGCTTGTGGGTTGGAGAAAGGTGGAGCTTGGGATAACTATCTACCGTTGATTGAGTTTACCTACAACAATAGTTTTCATTCGAGTATTGGCATGGCTCCGTTTGAAGAATTGTATTGTAGGAGGTGTCGTACACCGTTGTGTTGGTACGAATCTGGAGAAAGTGCTGTGATTGGATCGGAGATTGTCCAACAGACTTCAGAAAAGATTAAGATGATTCAGGAGAAGATGAGAGCTTCTCAGAGTCGACAGAAGAGTTATCATGATAAGAGGAGGAAGGATCTCGAGTTTAGTGAAGGAGATCATGTGTTTATGCGAGTTACTCCGATGACTGGTATTGGTCGAGCTTTGAAGTCAAAGAAGTTGACTCTGCATTTTATTGGTCCGTATCAGATTACCAAGAAGGTTGGAAGAGTTGCTTATCAGATTGCTTTACCACCGTCACTTGTGAATTTGCATGATGTTTTCCTTGTATCTCAGTTGAGGAAGTACATTGCTGATCCGTCTCATGAGATTCAGGTAGATGACATACAGGTACGAGATAATCTGACTGTTGAGGCATTACCTGCGAGAATTGAGGATCAGAAGGTGAAGCAGTTACATGGTAAAGAGATAGCATCGGTAAAACTAGCTTGGGGAGGACCAGCAGGTGGAAATGTAACTTGGGAGTTGGAGAGCTAGATGAAGGACTCGTATCCCGAACTTTTCATCTAAGGTATGTTTTCGAGGACGAAAACTCTTTTTAGTAGGGGAGAGTTGTGACACCTCAAATTAATTCAATTATTAAATAATTAGAAATTTAATTATTAATTTAATTAAAGGTTTAATTATTAGCATTTTTGAATTGAGAGATTTAATTGATTAATTAAATAATGGAAGTGTTGGGGGTGTGAAGTTGAATTGTACGGTGTATAGAGTAAAAAGCTCTACTTAATCCTAATTAATTTATTTCTATTATTTGGCAAATAAAGGAATAAATAAAGGAATAAAAGGAAACAAGTGAGAAGAGGAATTAGGATTGCATGCTACGTGAGATTGGAAAAGAGAAGAGAAAAAGGAGAAAAAGCCAATTCGTCAGAAATTCGAAGATTCATCACGAGGTAAGGGGGGATTGATCTGATTATTATACCTTATAGGGTTTGATGATCAATATAATAATTCAATCCGTTAGGAATCTCAAATTATGAACCTAGGTTGTGCCCTACCGTTATAATCCGACGTAAAACCATGATTTGAAACGGTTATGAACGATTAATCTATGTAGGATGAATATAGGTTAATTAGAAAACAAATTCTGTGATCAATTGGGTGTAAAAATGCAGTAATAAATTATGTTCTGTGATAATATGAGGTTTGGTGATGATTGGAATTAATGGGAATTCGTAACAGTGAAGAAAAATTGGAATTTGGATGAAAACTAACTGTATGAGTCGACACAAGGCAATATGGATCGACGCAAGCTGTAAAAACATAGAAAACCAGAAGCGTAGAAAAGGCTTGCGTCGACACAAAATGGCTTGGATCGACTCATGTGGGGAAAAATTGAGTTATGCATCGATGCAAGGATGCTATGCATCCACTCATAACAGCAAAACATGGTTATGCATCGACACATAGGATGCATGTATCGACACATACTGAACATATTTTTAAAAATGCAGAATTTTTATATGTATGCATCGATGCATACGATGCATGTGTCGACACATGCTGTTTATGTATTGATGCATAGGCTTATGCATCGATACATGCTGTATTGGACAGAACATGATTTTTCTGAAACGGTTTCGGTCATATCTTTTCAACCGTAACTCCGATTTAGGCGTAGTTGGTATCGTTGGAAAGCTTAGAACGAGTACTATCTAATAAAAATATTTTCAACACCAATAATTGAGACCTTGAGGTATTAATTTGGCTTCCGTAATAAGAACTCATTGTGAATTTGTGAATCATTCTTTGAGTAAATGCGTATGTTATTTTCCATGGGTTGTGGTGACATTAGATGTTCAGGATTGCTATTACCATATGCTGTTGTTGTTATTGATTATGATTGGAATAATGCTGTGTGTTCATATTCCATGTTTGAATTGTTGCATGCTTCTGATGTGCATGCATGAGCATTTTAGTAATGGTTCATTCCCATTGTGTGGAATTGAGCTTGGGGCCATTACCGTACCTAATGGATAGAGGTGGTGAGGCTAGATTCTTGACCCAGTGGTGTATGGGCGAATCGTTGATTGACGCTGTTTTCCGAGGTGTAAGCGGAACAGGGTGTGGACTTGGTTCACGTTTGGTACCACATGCATTTGAGTCTGCATTGCATATGTAATTGTAACATGTTAGGATGATTTCCAGTGTTATAATTGCATTGATTGTTGTTGTATGCATAATGAACGTGTGAATTGTTTTTGTGAGATCCGTAGTTTTCTTGGTCTTGGGGTTATTACGGAAGTTTATTGAAGGATTTTCCAAATTAGCGTTGACTTAAGTTGAGAAAAGGCGGTGTTTGTTTGGGATGCTGAATGTGAGAAAGGATTCCAAGAGCTGAAGAAGAGGTTGACTAGTGCTCCGATCTTGACTTTGTCGAATCTGGCGAAGTCCTTTGTTGTGTATTGTGATGCGTCATTGATGGGATTAGGTGGTGTGTTGATGCAAGATAAGCAGGTTGTGGCTTATGCGTCGAGACAATTGAAGGTTCATGAAAGGAATTATCCGACTCATGATTTAGAATTGGCAGTAGTGGTATTTGTTTTGAAATTATGGAGGCACTACTTGTATGGTTCTCGATTTGAGGTATTCAGCGATCACAAGAGTCTCAAGTATCTCTTTGATCGTAAAGAGCTCAACATGAGGCATATGAGGTGGTTAGAACTTCTGAAGGATTACGATTTTGGTTTGAATTACCATCCTGGTAAGGCAAATGTTGTTGCGGATGCCTTGAGTAGAAATTCCTTACATATGTCGATGTTGATGATTCGCGAATTAGATCTTGTTGAACAATTTAGAGATTTGAGTTTGGTGTGTGAGACTACTTCTAATAGTGTGAAATTGGGAATGTTGAAGTTGACTAGTGGTATTCTGGAAGAAATTCGAAATGGACAGAAATCTGATGTTGGTTTAGTTGATAAGTTGACATTGATCAACCAAGGTCAAGGAGGTGAGTTCCGAATTGACGAGAATGGAGTTATGAGATTTGGTGATAGGGTGTGTGTTTCGGATATTGCAGAGCTTAGAAAGAGTATTTTGGAAGAAGGACATCGTAATGGGTTGAGTATTCACCCCGGTGCTACTAAAATGTATCAGGATTTGAGGAAGTTATTTTGGTGGCCTGGAATGAAAAAGGAAATTGCTGAGTTTGTGTATGCTTGTTTGGTTTGTCAGAAGTCGAAGATTGAACATCAGAAACCGTCAGGATTGATGGAATCGTTGTTTGTTCTGGAATGGAAATGGGATGGCATTTCTATGGATTTTGTGCTTGGTTGCCGAGGACAGCTAAGAATTATGATTCTATCTGGGTTATTGTTGATCGGTTGACAAAACCGCTCACTTTATTCCGATAAGAATGGATTATCCGATGGAGAGGTTGGCAGAATTGTATGTTGAGAAGATCGTAAGTTTGCACGGTATTCCTTCTCGTATTGTGTCGGATAGAGATCCGAGGTTTACATCTAAGTTTTGGACAGGATTGCAAGAAGCTTTGGGTACTAATTTAAGATTGAGTTCTGCTTATCATCCACAGACAGATGGTCAGACGGAGAGAACGATTCAGTCGTTAGAGGATTTGTTAAGGGCTTGTGTGTTGGAGAAAGGTGGAGCTTGGGATAGTTACTTACCATTGATTGAGTTTACCTACAACAATAGTTTTCATTCGAGTATTGGTATGGCTCCGTTTGAGGCATTGTATGGTAGGAGGTGTCGGACACCGTTGTGTTGGTATGAATCTGGAGAGAGTGCTGTGATTGGACCGGAAATTGTCCAACAGACTTCAGAAAAGATTAAAATGATTCAGGAGAAGATGAGAGCTTCTCAGAGTTATCACGATAAGAGGAGGAGAGATCTTGAGTTTAGTGAAGGAGAACGTGTGTTTATGCGAGTTACTCCGATGACTGGTATTGGTAGAGCTTTGACGTCAAAGAAGTTGACTCCACGCTTTATTGGTCTGTTTTAGATTACCAAGAGAGTTGGGAAGGTTGCGTATCAGATTGCTTTACCGCCGTCACTTGCAAATTTGCATGATGGTTTTCCATGTATCTCAGTTGAGGAAGTACGTTGCTGATCCGTCTTATGAGATTCAGGTAGATGACATTCAGGTACGAGAGAATTTGATTGTTGAGGCATTACCTGCGATAATTGAGGACCGGAAGATGAAACAGTTGCGAGGTAAAGAGATAACACTGGTGAAAGTAGCTTGGGGAGGACCAACAGGTGGGAATATTACTTGGGAACTGGAGAGTCAGATGAAGGACTCGTATCCCGAACTTTTCGTCTAAGGTATGTTTTCGAGGACGAAAACTCTTTTTAGTAGGGGAGAGTTGTGACACCCCAAATAATTTAATATTTAAAATAATTATAATTATAATTATTAATTTAATTAGAGTTTAATTATTAATATTTTGAATTATTGGAATTAATTGATTAAATAAATGAAAGGAGGAGTTGGGAGTGTGAGGAGTAATGGGGGGTGTGACGAGTAAAATACTCTACCTATCCTAATTATTATTGTATTTTATTTATTGGAATAATAAAAGGAATAATAAAAGGGAAAAGAAGGAAAAAGAGGAATATAAGGTTTTTCATCATTCGTAACATTGGAGAAGAGAAGAGAAAGAGGAAAAGAGTGAAAGTTGTCGGAATTCGAAGAACCCACAAGGTAAGGGGTAATTTCGATTGATTAACATGCCTTATCGGTTTTGATTGCAATAGAATTGATCGTAGTAGGTTAAGAATTCTCAATTTAGTAATTCTAGGTTTTCATAGAATTATCCTAATTGGTGTCGGATTGTGTAGAATTGAGTAATTAGTGTGTTATAGGATCATTAGGAATGATCAGAGTATGTTATACTGCATGTTACTTGTGACACCCCAAATTAATTCGAATATTAAATGATTAGGAATTTAATTATTTATTTAATTAAAGGCTTAAGTATTAATATTTTCGGATTTAATTGGATTAATTAGAGAAAAGAAGAATTGGAGGTGTGAAGTGTAATTAGAGGTGTGAGGAGTAAATCACTCTACTCTTACTAATTACCACTTATTGTATTTTATTGGAACAAATAAAAGGAGTATTAAAAGGATTATAAAAAAAGGAATAAAAGAAGGAAAAAGAGAGAAAATATCATTTTTTGGAGAAAACTCACAGTACGTGAAATTGAGAAGAGGAAAGGAAGGAGGAAAAAGACATTTCGTGTCGGAAGTCGAAGAACCCACAATGTAAGGGGTGATTTCGATTAATTATTATGTATTATCGGTTTTGAATTCGACCGTATGGATCATAGCATGTTAGGAAATCCCGGTTTAGAAATTCTAGGTTTCCGTAGAATTGTCTCTAATGTGTCGGATTGTAGGTCGGAAACCATTAATGTGTCAGATAACTAATAGGAATGATGAAATAATGTTGTCTGATGTTATAATGGTGTAAAATGGATGTATTTTAGTGTTCCTTGTGTTGCAATTCATATGGGGATGTTTGAAATTGATTTGGAATGGGTAAATGCTGTCAAAATAGCAGATTTTGATTCTGCAGGTCGTGGGAACCGGTTCCCAGTGGGTAGGAACCGAGTTCCCAGTGTAAAACTTTTAAAATTGACTATTTTTGTACGTAGGAACCGGTTCCCAGTGGGGTAGGAACCGGTTCCCAGTGGGGTAGGAACCGGGTTCCCACACATTTTTCCAGGGAGCATGTTTTCAGACTTCGCAGGAACCGGTTCCTGCATATGGAGGAACCGGGTTCCACTATAACTTTTTGAAAAATACTAAACTTTGAAAATTCATAACTTTCAAACCGTAAGTTCGTTTTAGTCGCCGTTTTGGACGTTGTTTCTTAAATTTAATGCTCTATTTTATAAAATAAAGAGATTTCCTATAACTTGAAATTATTTCGAAAATGTGTCGAAATTCCGATTTGAGCGGTTGTTATTCAATGCGACTTGATATGTACGATGGTGTCCGTGGTATTTAACGTATCGATTGTGTGAAGGAAGGCATGTTTATGCTTGTTGATTGTGGGCATGATTGTTGAGAACATCATCTTTGGTTTTGAGTCTATTTATGATAATTGGTGTGTTCATAGGTTGATTTTTATAAAATGAAGAAAATTATAATTAATGGGTTTTATTTTGAAAAGAGCCGTTTTCCAATTTATGAACAATGAGAGTTATGAGAATGGTGGATGAATGAGTATAGGATTGTTCTGGTTGAGCGTGGAATGAAGCTTATATGTTATCTTCTATTGTTTATTCATGATTGTATTGATAGCATGTGTTTTGTTGGTGTTGTATATACCGTAGTTGTTGATCTTAGTTGTTGTTATTGTTGTTGTATATGGGTGATAGTCTTACCAATTGAAGGGTAAGCGTTTGGCATCTTTATGCTTTGTGATGATTTATTTCATGATAGGTGATGATATCATGTTGTGGTTGATGATGGTTTATGATGTCTGATGTGGTCATAACCTGTGTTGAATGTTGCATGTTGGTGTTGTGCATGCATATGCATTTTTGGTGAAGTTAATTCCCATTGTGTGGAATTTGACTTGTATAGCCGTTAACCGTACCCAGTGGATAGTGGTGGTTAATTTGGATTCTTGACTTCGATGGTGTCCGGCGAATCGATGATTGCTGTATCCGGTTGATGATGGATCAGTGTGTGTGACTTGGTCACGTGTTGGTACCACATGCATTGTGTCTGCATTTGTGTTTGCATGGGATTGTAACATGTTAGGATGTCTTCCAGTGTTACAATTCTTTTGTTGTTATTTATTTTGCATAATGACTTGTATGGTTGTATCTGCGTGTTGAATCTGAATCTATGCTAAGATGGGTGAAATAATATGTTGTGATATATTGTTGATTGGGGAACTTATAATGCATGTTAATTATGAGAAATCTCACCCTTACTTTAATGATTTCAGATTAAGGTTAGTAGCTCAAGAGTTGGTGAGGATGGCTCTAGAGCTATATTATTTTGTGTTCGCGTGTCAGTGTCATACTCTGATAGGTTGTAACACTGGGGAACGTTTGATTAAGGAGTTATTCATTATTCAATTGTTATTTGGATTAATTTAGGAATAAATATGATTTGGTGTTATTCCATTTTGAATTATGGTATTTTCCGCTGTGTAAGACATGGTCTTAATTTAATCAACTATTTTTGATAGTGACCTCGATAGCATGGCTACTGTGTTTTATTGAAGTTTTGTTTATTTTATCATTGTGACATCCCTTGTGTATCATGTTAACTCTGATTAAAACTGATTTTAGTAATTAAATTAAATAATTATTCGGGGTATTTTAGAAGGGGTGTTACATTACTGATGTTGGATTGTGCAATTATATTGTGTTTGAATGTTGGATTCATGTGGGATTGATAGGGATTGAATGGGTATGCATAATGCTGTCAAAACTGCATAATTTTGGTTCTGCAGGTCGCAGGAACCGCTTCCCATGTGGGAGGAACCGGGTTCCCTGTTTATTTTTTTCAAAGAAAACTGATTTTTCTGCTGGGAACCGGGTTCCTGCCGGAGGATCCGGGTTCCCCATACATTTTTCCAGGGGGCGTGTTTTTTGAACTTTGTGGGAACCGGGTTCTCCCTAGGAGGAACCGGGTTCCATTGTTACTTTTTGAAAAATTCCAAACTTTCAAACCGTAAGTCCATTTTGAGCGCCGTTTTGGACGTTGTTTCTTAAATTTAATGCTCTATTTTATGAAATGAAGGGAATTCCTGTAACTTGAAATTATTTTGAAAATGTGTCGAATTCCGATTTAAGTGGTTTGTTATTCAATGCATACTTGGTGTATATGCGGTAGTATACCTGTGGCAATTGATTGTATCAGGATTTTGTGAATGGGATGCATGTTTATGCTGCTGATTGTGTGCATGATCGTTGAGGACATCATGTTTTGGTTTTTATTCGGTTTATGATAATTGTTGTATTCATAGATTGATTGAATGTTGCATGCTGGTGTTGTGCATGCATATGAATTCTGGTGAAGTTAATTCCCATTGTGTGGAATTTGACTTGTATTGCCAATAACCGTTCCCGGGTAATGATGGATGGTGAGGCTGGATTCGTGTCCGGGTGATTATGGACGAATCGATGATTACTGTATCCGGGTGATGATGGATCAGTGTGTGTGACTTCGTCACGTTTTGGTACCACATGCATTGCGTCTGTATTTGTATTTGCATGGAATTGTAACATGTTAGGATGGTTTCCAGTGTTATAATTCTCTTGTTGTTATTGTTGTGCATAATGGATTGTGTGGTTGTAACTGTGTGTTGAAATCTGAATTATGCTAGAATGGGTGGATTAATATACTTGTGACATTATGTTGTTTGAGGAACTTATAATGCATATTAATTATAAAGAAATCTCAACCTTACTTTAATGATTTCAGATTAAAGTTAGCAACTCAGGAGTTGGTGAGGATGGCTCTAGAGCTATGTTATTTTGTGTCCGCGTGTCAGTGTCATGCTCTGATAGGTTGTAACACTAGGGAACGTTTAGCTGAGAAATTATTTAGTATCCAATTATTATTTGAGTTATTTTGGGAATAATTATCAATTGGTTTTACTCCGTTTTGGTTTTGTGGTATTTTTCATGTGTAAAACATGATATCAATTTGATTGATTATTTTAATAAGTCCTTCATTGAAGCATGGCTACTTTATTGAGGTTTTATTTTATTACGAATTGTGACATCCCTTGTTTTCCATGTTAACTCGATTTAATGAATATATTCATGGGTATTTTAGAAGGGGTTACGAGACATCGTAGTGGATTGAGTATTCATCCGGTGCTACTAAGATGTATCATGACTTGAAAAGTTATTTTGGTGGCACGGAATGAAAAAGGAAATTGAGTTTGTTTATGCTTGTTTGGTTTGTCGAGTCAAAGATTGAACATTAGAAATTGTCAGGATTGATGGAGCCGTTGTTTGTTCCAGAGTGGAAATGGGATGGCATTTCTATGGATTTTGTGTCGGGTTTGCAGAGGACAGCGAAGAATTGTGATTCTATCTGGGTTATTGTTGATCGGTTGACGAAGTCCGCTCACTTCATTCCGATACGAATGGATTATCCGATGGAAAGGTTGACAGAATTGTATGTTGAGAAGATCGTAAGTTTGCATGGTATTCCTTCTATTATTGTGTCGGATAGAGATCTGAGGTTTACGTCTAAGTTTTGGACGGGACTGCAAGAGGCTTTAGGTACTAAGTTGAGATTGAGTTTCGCTTATCATCCGCAAACAGATGGTCAGACGGAGAGAACGATTCAGTCGTTAGAAGATTTGTTGAGAGCTTGTGTGTTGGAGAAAGGTGGAGCTTAGGATAGCTATCTACCGTTGATTGAGTTTACCTACAACAATAGTTTTCATTCGAGTATTGACATGGCTCCGTTTGAAGCATTATATGGTAGGAGGTGTCGTACACCGTTGTGTTGGTACGAATCTGGAGAAAGTGCTGTGATTGGATCGGAGATTGTCCAACAGACATCAGAAAAGATTAAGATGATTCAGGAGAAGATGAGAGCTTCTCAGAGTCGACAAAAGAGTTATCATGATAAGAGGAGGAAGGATCTTGAGTTTAGTGAAGGAGATCATGTGTTTATGCGAGTTACTCCGATGACTGGTATTGGTCGAGCTTTGAAGTCAAAGAAGTTGACTCCGCGTTTTATTGGTCAGTATCATATTACCAAGAAGGTTGGAAGAGTTTCTTATCAGATTGGTTTACCACCGTCACTTGCGAATTTTCATGATGTTTTCCATGTATCTCAGTTGAGGAAGTACATTGCTGATCCGTGTCATGAGATTCAGGTAGATGACATACAGGTACGAGATAATCTGACTGTCGAGGCATTACCTGCGAGAATTGAGGATCGGAAGGTGAAGCAGTTACGTGGTAAAGAGATAGCATTGGTAAAAGTAGCTTGGGGAGGACCAGCAGGTGGAAATGTAACTTGGGAGTTGGAGAGCTAGATGAAGGACTCGTATCCCGAACTTTTCATCTAAGGTATGTTTTCGAGGACGAAAACTCTTTTTAGTAGGGGAGAGTTGTGACACCTCAAATTAATTCAATTATTAAATAATTAGAAATTTAATTATTAATTTAATTAAAGGTTTAATTATTAGCATTTTTGAATTAATAGATTTAATTGATTAATTAAATAATGGAAGTATTGGGGGTGTGAAGTTGAATTGTAGGGTGTATGGAGTAAAAAACTCTACTTAATCCTAATTAATTTATTTCTATTATTTGGCAAATAAAAAGGAATAAATAAAGGAATAAAAGGAAACAAGTGAGAAGAGGAATTAGGATTGCATGCTACGTGAGATTGGAAAAGAGAAGAGAAAAAGGAGAAAAAGCCAATTCGTCAGAAATTCGAAGATTCATCACGAGGTAAGGGGGGATTGATCTGATTATTATACCTTATAGGGTTTGATGATCAATATAATAATTCAATCCGTTAGGAATCTCAAATTATGAACCTAGGTTGTGCCCTACCGTTATAATCCAACGTAAAACCATGATTTGAAACGGTTATGAACGATTAATCTATGTAGGATGAATATAGGTTAATTAGAAAACAAATTCTGTGATCAATTGGATGTAAAAATGTAGTAATAAATTATGTTCTGTGATAATATGAGGTTTGGTGATGATTGGAATTAATGGGAATTCGTAACAGTGAAGAAAAATTGGAATTTGGATGAAAACTAACTGTATGAGTCGACACAAGGCAATATGCATCGATGCAAGCTGTAAAAACTTAGAAAACCAGAAGCGTAGAAGAGGCTTACGTCGACACAAAATGAATTGGATCGACTCATGTGGGGAAAAATTGAGTTATGCATCAATGCAAGGATGCTATGCATCGACTCATAGCAGCAAAACAGGGCTATGCATCGACATATACGATGCATGTATCGACACATACTGAACAGATTTAAAAAAAATGCAGAATTTTTATATGTATGCTTCGATGCATACGGTGCATGTGTCGACACATGTTGTTTATGTATTGATGCATAGGCTTATGCATCGATACATGTTGTATTGGACAGAGGAGAAAATTTTGAAAACAGTTTCGGTCATATCTTTTCAACCGTAACTCCGATTTAGGCATAGTTGATATCGTTGGAAAGCTTAGAACGAGTACTATCTAATAAAAATATTTTCAACATCAATAATTGAGACCTTGAGGAATTAATTTGGCTTCCGTAATAAGAACTCATTGTGAATTTGTGAATCCGTTGCTGAGTAAATGTGCAGTATGTTATTTTCCATGGGTTGTGACTGACATTAGATGTTCAGGATTGCTGTTACCATATGCTGTTGTTGTTATTGATTATGATTGGAATAATGCTGTGTGTTCATATTCCATGTTTGAATTGTTGCATGCTTCTGATGTGCATGCATGAGCATTTTGGTAATGGTTCATTCCCATTGTGTGGAATTGAGCTTGCAGGGCCAATAACCGTACCTAATGGATAGAGGTGGTGAGGCTAGATTCTTGACCCAGTGGTGTATGGGCGAATCGTTGATTGACGCTGTTTTCCGAGGTGTAAGCGGAACAGGGTGTGGACTTGGTTCACGTTTGGTACCACATACATTTGAGTCTGCATTGCATATGTAATTGTAACATGTTAGGATGATTTCCAGTGTTATAATTGCATTGATTGTTGTTGTATGCATAATGAACGTGTGAATTGTATTTGTGAATCATATTCTAATGCTGTTAATAAGGGTGGAATAATGTGTTAATTATTTTATTGTTTAAAGAAATGCATAATGCATTTTAATCTTGATGAAATCTCACCCTTAATTTAATGATTTCAGATTGAAGTGAATAGCTGCCCGGGAATTGGTGAGGATAGCTTATAGAGCTGTGCTACGTAGTTAATCCGCATGTCAGTGTCATGCTCTGGTAGTTGTAACACTAGGGAACGATTGATTGGAATTTTTATGGATTTAAAACTGGTTCTTTTGGTTTATGTTATGGAATAGTTGTGATTTGAATTATTCCGGATTCTTATGTTATTTCCGTTGTATAAACATAATCCTTGGTTTTGTTTTATTTAAATAAGTTCTTCAGTAAAAGGCATGTTCACTGTTTTGTTATTTTTGAATTCTTAAAATTGTGACGCCCTTGTCGTTATGTTTAAAACTCTGATTAAATTATATAAATCGCGGGTAAAATAACATAAATAATTAAAAAGTAATTTATTTTTCGCGTGTTTGAATTCATAATTGTTTTAAATATATTTACATGTGCGTTCACACAGATGCTGATATTTTAAAATATAATAAGAAAATAAAAAAGTACAATAAAATTATTTTACCAAAAAAAATTAGTATTGTTAAAAGAATTTAATTTATCAAAATAGTAACATCAATAAATATATTTTGTCAATGTTTGAATTCATACATTATTTAAATATAATAATCTGTGGGTTCCCACGAACTTTGATATTAAAATTATTTGAATTAATAACATTATTTTTTCTTTATAAATATCTTTATTTTTCCGATTTCATATAATTTCACGTATTTGATTTTGTGAGTAAAATAATTAGGAATATTTGATATTACCATACAATTTTGATACTATTTTCTTCATAAATTATTTATGTATTTATTCTAGATTACAATACTATACTCTATAATCTTGTACATTTCTATATTATAATACATTATTTTTTGTAATCTTAAATTTTTAATACATTTCACCGGTCATATTTTATGTCTCATTTTATTAGTATTTTCTTTTGTAATCTTAAATTATTAATGCATTTCACCTATCATATTTTATGTCTCATTCTATTTGTATTTATATTGAAATTCGTTTATATTGTATGATCATTTTGTACCAGATTTTTCTTTAACAAATTAAAGATTTTAAATGTACACACACTCAATTTTGAAAACAAAATTTAAATTGTGTTTCTTTACCATATAAAATTAAGAAATATGATTATTATGTCCATTTAAATAAATTATATATAAAAATATTTCTTTGAAATCGAAATTATTAGCCCTTACAATAATTTATTACCATAATTGAAAGATATCCTTAAAAAATTATTATAGATTATTATTATTATATTCATTCATTTTTGAAGAATTCTAATACCATATGGCGATTGAAAGTCCATTCCTACATTTTTAATTCCATTCTAATGGGTGGATTCACCTTAATGGGTGGATTCGCATGTGCACTTGCAAATTCACCTTAATGGGTGAATTCGTAAGTGCACTCAATTTTTGTGCAAGAAATTCATAAATATTTAATACGTTCATATCATTCATTCAACTTAATTCATTCAAAGAAATTACATAGTGGTGCGAAAATTAAATTACATATTATTATAAACGAGAAGCTGTGTACGTTGCAACATCTTGATAACATCTTTTGCCAATCTACGAAGCGACGCATCCATCTCAATTGGACCCTTGGTCGAGTATTATTTAAAGGTCTCCCACATAACCTCTAAGTCATCGTCATTCTTCAACTGAAGTCGGCTGAGCTTGACTTTTCCTTCAGCATCGAGTGAAGGTGAACGGTACTCAAGCTTGACCATCTTGCGATTATTTGGAACTACAACAAAGAATGCAGTGTTGTAATGAGCTCGTCGTACGGGGTATCCTGCGAGAGCCTTAATTGAACTGGCGAACGTGTGTTGTACCCCAAAATTTACCCTCTTCATTTTTTAAATAAATAATTGGCTAAGACTTAATTAATAGGTGCATCGCATACACATCGTTCATGCATTGATCATGGGTTCGAGATTTTCCAATCGTATGAATCTGTACAATTTTGAAGAAGAGGTTTGTTTCTCAAAAAGTTGGATATTTGAGGTTACATCAATTTGGGCGTCATTTCAATAAGCAAGCGTGTCGAGCTTGATTATTATCTCGCGAGTTTTGGTATTACGATCGTCTATCGGTGGGCCCGATTACAATTTCAAGCTACGGTGTGTTGTGGTCGGATATTTGAACCGGCGATTCTATGGTCTTAGTGAGTTGTGAAGCATTGGTATTTGGCTTATCGATCTCGCGATTCATCGGAAAATCAAACGAGCGAGATAAAATGATATTTGAGCGTGTATCAAAAAGTCAATAAAAGTCAAAGTTTGACGAATTTCGGTCAAAATTATTGTCAAAAGTCGACATTTGAGAAAATCGATCATTTGTTGAGAAAAATCGGAAGAATCGGGTGAAAATGAGGTTTCTTGCATTTTAAGTAATTTTGGACTTAGAAATTTTTCTAAGTTTAAGGTACTTTGTGTTCACGGAGACATATTGCATAGTATCTTGCGATCAGTGGTGAAGTTTGTGAATTGATAGTCGTTGGAAGAGCGCATTTCATACCGACTTTGTCCTGTGAAGATTTTCCATGCGGATTAGGTTATCTGACCGAAATTTGAAGTTCATAACTTTTGAAGTTTTACATAGTAAAATTTTGAGTGTTTTAATGTGTTCAAGTACTCGACTTGAGGCAATTTACACGTGTTTGACGTCGATTGAATTAAGTTCAACATCAAAGTTGTTCATTTAATGGCAATCTACAACTTTGCAAAAATCGAATCCATTGGAAGCGGATAAAAATTACGGAGCTCGGAGTTCTGATTTATCGTTTCTCAAAATTTCAACACTTAGAAATTTTTGAAGTGTTTGTTTCTATGCTTTTCTTTGAGTTTGAAATCGATTATGTCATAGTTCGTGGCTCCGAATCGGAAAATGCTCAACTGAAAAATTGTTCATTTCACGGCAATATGAAACTTTGTTGAAGGAGTCAAATTCATTTGGGACTCAGAACGGAAGTTATAAAGCTCGGAAAATAAGAACTCATTATGTTTGTAAAATTGAGTAGTTTTTATGCATGTTCGGGGCTGTTTTTCGTCAATGATTGATCGCCATACGAAGAAATTCGAACGAAAGTTTGATTCGTAATTCCATCTACAAGTTCCGTTTAGAAACTTTTTCGTTTGGACGTCAGAAGTGGAAGAAAGCGGGCATACGTAAGTCGACATGAAGTTGTTAAAATGCAACAGCACATGCAAATGTTTGCCATGGTCAAGGCGCATTTCATCGAGCAGTTGGCGTATGCATGTTGAGCTGTTTCCTCGTTGATCCGATCGCCTTGCGGAGAAACTTGAACGGAAGATGAAGTTTTCCGTGTCCTCTACAAGTTCCGTTTAGAAACTTTTTCATTTGGACGTCGGAGCTGGGAGATCTGATGCGCCGCTAAATGAGCAGCGTGAAGTTAAATGCCGCAAGACATGCATCAAAACTTGCCAGCCCGTAGCATTTCATCAAACACTCGTACAACAATTTTCAAACACTTTTTCTCCAAAATTAGGCTTGTTGAATTTTAACTACAAAGTTGTTATATCACATACTCTTTCCAGCGATGCGGGTTTATATCGTTCGATCAGTATCGAAGAACTTACGATCGTAAAGTGGTGTACTCGGCGTGAGCTAATAGCTAGCAATGTTCGGAAAATTTATGTGGTATAATCGGTGGTGTTATCGTAACTTCGATTTTAAACATATTACGGGTTCGAATCAAAAACTTCAAACACGAAAGTTGTTCACGGAAGTGTATTCTACAACTTTGATCTTGGTATTTTATGTTAAAGAAGCTTGCATTTTGAGTTATAAGATCATAAAGTAAGTACATGGCATTTTCGGAAAGGATGGGAGAAAGCGGTAATCTTGATGCCAGCAGTTTCCTCACGTACATGATGGCCACGGAATGTTAACAAGACACTTACTAACAGAATCTTCCATTTTTCACTTACTAACAGAATCATAAAAACCATTCTTTTCCATCCATTTTTTTTCTCACGCTTCCCTTTTCATTTTTCACTCTCCTTCGATAAAATAATAGTAACAACCATAACGAATATTGTTGCTATCTCCTTCATTCTCATCATAACCATAACTAACAACACCTCATCACCTTCACCATTCTTTTTTCTTGAATTCATCTTCCACTCTCGCCATTTTTCTCTCTCTCACTGTAACAAACCATCATCACAGCAACACTCATTTTCTCTCACGCCATTCACCTCACTCCTTCTTCTTTCAACTCACCTGGTAATCTACACCCATAGAAAAGAATGCATCAAAACCAAGAACAAAAGCAGAACCTCATTCTCTCCCGTCTTCACGCGCCACCTTCTTCTTTCTCTTACTTGCCATCACTACTATATTGGTTGGCTCAATAATAGCATAATTTTGTCGCTCCTTCTTTTCTTGTTATCGTAGCTTCCATGGAGGTGTTGCAATTCTTGGTGATGATAACCGTCGTTCTCTTAAAGGTTTGGCTATTTTCTTGAGCGGATTACGATTCATCACGGTTCATTGTCCTTTGTCTATTGAAAGAGACTCCAATCTCCATTGATTTGGTAGTAATTTCGGAGGTTCTTCATCGCCGTCCAAGATTACGAGCGACTTACGAGTTTATTTCTCGAGCGTCCGTGGCTCTTTGAATCTTCATCTTCATCATCGGAACTCTTATGCTTGCATCTTCTTGGATCAATTCCTGCTTGATCTTTGGTCGCCTCCTCCATTTTCATCGGTTTGTTCACCATTGAAGTCGACGGTTTGCATCCATTTCAATCGATATTGAATCTACATTTGTTCTCCTCTCTTGCTTGTGTCGTGAACTCTCCGGTGCCATAGTCACGCTTCGATTACGGTAGATACATCTTTCTCGGATCGTGATTCCAAGTTTGTTTTCTTCTGCGTGAAGCTAAAACCGGATCGCGTTCATCTTGAAGAAGCGGTATCTCGGTTTGCGTTAGTCTTGAACAAGTGATTTTCCTCTTACGTAATCGCAAGCTCTTGACATGTAAGTTACCGATACCTCTACGAACTTGTAGTAATGGCTTTATTCGAAGATTCCGCAATTTTCGATTTAGAATCGATTTTTACTAGCATTTTTATCAGATTTAGAACAAGATTTGAAGAGTTAAAATTGGATTAAGTAACCCTCTCGAAATTCGATTCGAATCGATTAGATCTTAGGATTTTCGGCGTTTCTCACAGACTCGGCCGCGAGCTACGCTGAAGTGGCGGAGATTGTCCGTTCGCAAGCTCCTATGAGCCGTACATTGGCACCATGAGATTAGCTCATGTAATTTCCATAATCCACCAATCATAATTCGCCATGTGTCATTCATTTTTTAATAACAATTCAAAAAATAAAAATCTGATTTAAGTTAACTTGACCAATTGACATTGTGCTAGCATACATAGATATAACGTGTGTGAAAATATACGTGAAAATAAATGTGGCATATAATTATAAAAATCTGAAAATATAAATAATAATAAAAATGATGTTTTGGACAAAAAACAGAGATTTGGACTTATAAAAAAACCAAACTGGACTTAGAAGTTGGGCTCAGCGAAATTCCTTGCCATACCTCCCTGTTTTAGGCCCAGAGTGGCAATTTAACACAGATTTAGTTCATTTAGGAATCTGGTTTACACCCCCCTTCATGTACCATAATACTAACACCTAATCAATTTTGATTTCGATTTCGATTATTTTGATTTGTAAAAAATACATAGAAAACATATTACGACATTTAGGATATTAGAACATTTTGACAACTTTTTTTTTATTCATTTTAATAACATGATTAAAGTATGTTTCACTCGTACCACTTGAAATTTTACGTGTGCATTTCTATACTTGGTTTTTGGTCTAACTCCCTTCTTGCGGTATTTTGCATTTGTACACCACGTGTGCATTTCTATACTTGTTTTTGGGTCTAGCCCTTCTTGCGGTGTTTTGTGTTTGTACACCGCGTGTACATCCTTTTGTGCTTTTGGGTCTAACTCCTTCTTGCGACGTTGTTGCTTCACATGCGCCTGCGCATCCTCTTCTTTGATGCCTCGAGCTATTCTCACGGTTTACTCTCATTGCATGGCTGCGATGCTTGAAGTTTTCAGGAGTATTTCTATAGCTTGCGTTGCTCTTGGATTTAATATCCGTGGTATTATTCTTCACTTATCCCATTCTCTTCTGACTTTCCTAGATATCATGAGAGTAGGGCTTCTGACTTTCTTTTGCCATGAGTAGGAATAGAGATGCATGAAGGGCTTCGTAGTTGGAGCATGTTCGGGAACCCTCTGGTTTATTTAAAGACCCGTTTAGGGCAATTACATGTGCTAATTGTGTTTGGTTTGTTTTAAATCCTCCATGCATAGGGAGGTAATTCTCGATAAGTGTTTATATTTGTGCTTGCATAGGTCGGAGTGGTTAGGGCGGGCGTGGTACCACTAAGCAAAGTCCACTTTTTATATTTCATGTCATCAGTCATTGATATATGGGAAGGTAGAATCGACGAACCCCCTTGAGTTCTAGTCGTGTCGACTCACACGAAGTGTTGCTTTCTTCATCGAGTCAATAAAAGTGGCAAGAGTCCTATTCGACTCTCCGCTTTCTGAGGTTCGCATTTATTGCGAACTTCGCATCATTGCTCTTCACGAGGAATTGGATGTGTCGGCTCTGGTTGACTCACGGTATGCTCGTTCTTGTCGAGGCTATGGGACTTCCTCCTTTTCTGCGCTTGTGTGTCATTTGTTTGCTTGCATTGCATTGTTTGTGTGCTTTGCCAACGCCTTTTCATCCCTTTGCATCCCTTGGTTCCACAACCAAGACGGATATAGGATAGCTTCCCGTAGAGTGCTTTCGGTTAGGATAGATTCTCGAGCCTAGACTTTAGGATTCACATCCTTTGCATGTTAATATAGGTAGAGATTCCCTTGTATCCTAAACCATAGGTCTAACCTTTTGCTTTGCTAGTTTCTTTTTGCATGTTGCATATGAATAAAACTAAAACTTGCTTTTCTTTTCCTTTCAAACTCAAAACACTTAATAATGGTTTAAACTCCTTTCTCAAGGTAAAAACAACCAACCAACACAAACTCTTTTCGCCTTTGCGCGCTTTCTTTTCTTTTTGTGTTTAAAACCTTTTCACAAATAAAAACACAAAACACACCAAAACAAGTGAGCGAACTACGGTACGACTTTCCCGCGGCGGAATACGTAGGCATCTTGTCACGGGGCTCGACCGAGCAAACTTTGTAAATACTTCCTTCTTTTCCCCGTGGTTTCTTATTTTCTCTTCTCTTTTAGCATACATATATAGCAATTAAACAGTAAATAGATTTAAACACACCCTTTTAGGCAGTAAGTGGATACTGGTAATTACTATGGGCGTGTAGGGTGCTAATACCTTCCTTGGCGTAATAGATTCCCTTACCACATCTCTCGGTCATGAGACGTGCCTTATCCTTTTAGGTTTTCGCGATCGTTTGCCTTTCTCCTTTTGCGAGATAAAAAGCGTTCGATGGCGACTTCATTGATCGATTATCGGATGATGTTGACCGGTTGTTTGGTGGCGACTTCAGGGATCGGAGACTGTCTTTGGTCCGATTAGGAGTCGATCCTAGCTTTTATTTTCATGTCTATTGGGTGTTTATTTATTTGTTTATCTATTTACCTTCTTTATCGCACCATCCTTTGTATGCTTGCATTGCATTCTATGTGGCATATTTACCACTTTCATATATCACGTATACGGACTCTGTTGTCTTGGTTTTATCTCTTGATCCGGGTGGGTGTTACTTGAGGTAAAGGCCAACTACTGACGATGACATATAGGTTAGATGGATGTCCATGTCGAATCCGCATCCGTGATGCGTGTGAGGAGGCATGGATGGAGTCGGCGAGATTCGATTGGGTGCTCTGCCTACACCTTGTTGTGTAGTCGGTAGTACTCGATAAAGGATCGTCGACTCGCATATCATTAGGGACATCTGTTAGTCTAGAATCACCACATGAGTGGGGCGGGATATGATTACTACAGTCTGTTGGTGACTATGTTACATTGGTGACTATGTTACATTGGTGACTTGGTATTTTCTATTGATGATCGATGTTTACGTTGGTGACTATGATATCATTCGGTGGCATTTTCTAGCGTTACTCTGTCGATTTTGGTTTTCTTCAATCGAGGCGGTATAGCAGTTTGATCGGTGTTCATGGAAGTAGTAAACCCATGATCAATGCATAATGTATTTGCATCATAGCATGTTTATTTTTAAAGAAATGTCGGAAAAAACATGTTATTTTATCTAACGCATGCATATCATTTCTCGGACTTCTTGTGGTTTACTATCAACATCGGGATGGATACCAACAATCAAACCAACAGAGGCCCTAAGGAAGACTTCCTCATACTCTTTCTGCATTCGACATCTAAAGTAAGAGCGGAGGTATTCTTGTGAAGGATCGATTGAAGAGAGTTGAGAAAGATCATGGGAACATATTATCGTTACTAATGGAGGATTATGAGTTCTATGCCATGCAATCTACTCGGTTTATGATAGTAGCTCATGTGTTTTACCTTTCAAGATTATCGATTAGCACCTACTCTTGAGGAGTACTCTTTCCTTTTGGTATCGATTATCAGCGGTTTGCCTTTTGTCAAAGAATGGGTACTCGATTTTGAAGCCATTGCTAAAGCCCTTGGTTTTGCGTTAGTGAAGTAAGGGACAATTGGGTTAGAAAGATCACACTTGTGGACTTCGTTGGGTTTCCTTTTAGTCAAAGATGATGAATTTGCCAAGGTTGGTAGTTGGAAAAGCTTCATACTATCTTAGCCGTCATGATCTATGGTATGGTGATTTTTCCCTCTTTTGAGAGTTTGTGGATGTTGCGATTTACATTTTCATGAATGACAATCCGGTTCCTACCATCTTGGTGTTACATATTATGCCATTCACTCTCGCCATGGTCGAAAGGCGTGTTATGGGTTGTATGCATTTACTTTATCGTTGGTTCAACACATTTGCCAAAGAGGGGCATTTGTTGATTATGCTAAAACCATGAAGTGGTCTAGCGAATCATCCTTTTCACTTCATATGATATAGTTTGGAATACTATGTCGGCGGTTACGAGATCATTACTAGTTGTGAGAGTTTCCAAATGTACCATTGATGGGAACTAAAGGTTGTATCGATTATAATCCTATATTGGCACGCCGTCAACTAGGATATTCTTTGGTAAAGCACTGCTGTTCGTCGGTTGTAAACTATCTTCTTTGCAAATGATGAGAACCGGTTTTGCTAAATCAGTTATCGTTGCATGGCTCGGTTCACAAAAAGCCACGGTTTTCTTTGGCCAAAAGGAAATTATGTGTTTGATTCTTACAGATTGGTTAAAGATCGGGTCTCAAGATTGGCTTCCATACAAAGGAAGCACCTTTGTATTCTCAACTGGTTCCTTGGTTGAAAGTCAGTACTGATTTTGCTACTTTCTATTCTTCATCCGTAATCTCTCCTCGGGTTTCGTGCATATTGAGGTTTACAAACAGCTCCAATCGGAGAATTGACTTTGAAGGACGATTACAAGCTCGAGCCATGGACCTAGCATTTGCTCTTCAAGATAAAAGAGGTTATCTGTTGAGATCGGCGAGAAAGACCAAGTTTTGAAGGCTTATGGCTTACTTGAAGAAACCAAGAGAGCCAAAGGTGGTAGTTCCTCTTCTTTTATCGGATGACCAAAGAGTTTGACGGTACAAGAGAAGTTGAAGAATATGCGAGATAGCTAATGAGAAATTGAAAGCCAAGCATGGTGAAGAAATCCGGGTTTAAAGCGACTCCGCAAGGAAGAATCCAATGCTAAAGAGTCCCTTTGAGAGAAGGAAAGAACTTGAAGTTGAAGCCCAAAGTCGGCGAGGCAGATGACTATCCTTTCTAAAGAGGTTGAAGATTTGAAGACTAAGTGGCAATATGCTAAAGATGGAGAATATGCAGCATACACCATGTTGAGGGTCGAGACATTCATGTGGCTAAGCTAATGGCCAGATCCATACCTCAGTAGCAAGTGGCCCCTAAATAAGTAGTTGCAAATGTTATTTGATGTTATTTAATTGATGAATCACCTCGGGCTTGTTGAATGGGGTTCGCTCACTATTGTGTTTATTAACACTCTGTGATCGTGGACTCTTGTATGACTCTATTTCACCTATGCACTTGAGCGGTTGATTCTCAATCGATTGTGTGTATGGTCTTGATAATTATTGTTGTCCTTATCCTATCATATTCATGCATTCATGCATATACATACATTGCATACATTTGAACTTGGGATTTCTCTTACTCAAATCGGTATTTTCTACTCGGGTGAACTTTGCCTCCGTGCCATTCTGCGTTTGAAGCCGAGGTGATGAAGCAACCGGGAGGCTGGATGAGATGAAAGAGCAGATGGGATTTCTCATCTTTGGACATGCAAGACTTGAGAGAAGAGAACCGATTGAAGACTCGGCTAGGCTTGGTGATGGAAATTTTAGGAACCGTGTTGAAAGGAGATGACCCCAGTTTTCCTCTGACAATGAGTCGCTATTCCTCCTTATACTCGGGGTTTTCTTTGAGCCCTAAAGTGGGCATGCATCTACTCCATCACCACATATTAGGGTCTCCTCGTTCACGTCCAATTCTATTGTTCGAAAAGGTCTAGAAGGTAGATCTTTCACCATGGTCGCCACACTGAAAAGCAATTCGATCCTATTCCGATGCCATATGCTCGTTGCTTCCTCATTGCTCAAGTTTCGATTGGTTGAACTCAAACTCTTGCCATGCAGAAGAGTTCTATTCGATGCGATGTGATGGCTAGGTGTGATTTCCATTACGAGCACCTGTCATGATCTGAGGTGTGTGACCTTGAAAAATGAGGTTCGAGTTTCCTTGACAAAGGGATTATCAGGTTTACTTCCAGGGGTTGAGCATCAGGTCAATTTTGCTCCATTCGATATGACCGTTATACTGCTGCTATACCTCAAAAGCGAGTTTGTGCGTCGAAGAGGATAATCGACCGCCCGCCCACGGCTCATCAGCGCCTCGTCGGTGAATCAAAGACAACAAGAGAATCGTGCTCTAGGAGGTTTGATGTTATTCCTATGAGCTATGCATTTGTTTGTCCGTTTGAATGATCTTAATTTGGTTGTTCCCAACTGCATTTGCTCCTCCCTTGGATAAGCGGCCCGAAACTACAATGCTAATGCTAGGCGTGAGTTTCATTCGGAACCTTGGGGCATAGTATTGAAGATTGCCATGCATTCAAGTGCAAGTACGGATCGATTGAGGCAAAAGCTATCGAGTTTCACACCGGATGGTCATGTTGGGTCCTCATTAGCTCGCAAATGTCAAGACTTCAAATGCATCATCAAAAGCAACAGTCAAGTCTCCTCAACGGCAATTTCAAGATTCATTTGCATTCTCATTTGTAATCTTTCTTGTTTGTTTAGTACATGCTTGTATACGAGAACATTTTCATCTTCGAATGATTATCATAATGCATTGAATATGTTTGTCTTGAACTAATCCATTTGTATGCACTTTTAATTGTTTTCAAATGTTTTTGATATCGAACTCTTGTTAATAAAGCAAAACCTCTGTAGGGAGGCGATATACCAAGAATTTCAAGCGGTATTGCTTTCAAATAAAAACCTATTGACGATGTACATGCCTTGTTTCAAATCCCCGAACACAGGAGATATAAGGAGTTAGACCTCGTTAACCCCTTTTGAGCCTTGAGTAGGAGTTTCTTTTGTTCGGAGAAAACCCTCATTTTAAACCCGGGCGGGGTAATGTTTGATTAATCAGTTAGCGCTCAAAACTCATCAAGTATTTTCAAAGGATATAACAATGGTTATCCTTCAAAGGTTGAAAGCTGTGCGATCAAGTTTCAATTGTCGTAATGTGCATCAAAGGAGGACAATACCCAGCAGGAACTCCTTATCGAAGAGGACTTAGATCGCCACAATCACCTCTAGCAAATCAAAAAAGCGATTGAAGATCAACGGTTGGTTCAAAACAAAAAAGAAAAAGCAAAAAAAAAAAGAAAAAGCCGCTAAGTCGAACTTGGAAATAAGTCGCTTAGGCAAAATAAAGGGCAAATGTTAAAAAGCAAATTGGCAAGCCGTAAAAGCGAGGATAATCAAGAACATCCTCGATAAAGAACAAAGTCGTTGATCGAGCACCAAGCAAAAAGGGTGAGTGGCTATCGGGTCCAAGAAATCTAGTCCTTAACAAAGTCAAAGTTATGCGATCAAAGCGCAATGGTTTCTCAACCATTAATTCCCTCGGTGAGAGATGATTGCTCATATCGGATCAAGCGAACTTAGGATCGAAGAATATCATGAAGGGGTGGGCACCAAATATTTTGAGCCTAAAAATCTTTCTTTACGAAAGCGTAGACGGGCCAGTTACAACCCTTAAAGTCCTAAGCTGAAGCGGTTAATTTGAAAGCTAAGTTGTGATGAGCAGTATCACTCTAGGAGGTTTGCTAACACCTTTGAGTTGGTATCACACAATCTTTTGTTATCTTCGCACAAAAAGCGATGTTCGACATCTTTTCAAAATCTTTTGTTTCAAGACAAGCATAGGTTTGCGGTAGAATTATCATTTTAGGATAAAACATTCTTTGCATATGAGCAGGTGCTCAAACATCCGATAAAGCTTGCATAATGAGCATCGGATGAATACCTTGATTGTCGAGGCGGGTTGTTTGAAAATCTATTGAGCGGCCTTTCAAAGAATCATCTTAATGGGGCATTCAAAATGGTATTATATCCTTGAGGCTTATTAAAAGCGGGGCAACTTTGTCAAGGTTGGCCAATCCTTTCGGAGACAGGGGCATGTTGATTATCTATATTTCACTCGGGGTTGAAAGTGGCGTATGGGTATGGTTCTGAGATGCACGATTACTCGTTTGATTGAAATTCCTACATCTTGAAGAATACTCTTCAATGTAGGGTCCTCCCTTTAGTCTGTTTCTAGCAAATGGTCTTGATTGGGTCTTTAGAAATTGTCGATTTGATTTGCTCTTCTTGACTCAAGTTTTGACTGTTGTCTTTTTATGATGAGTCGCCGCTCTCCGTTTGTGCAAAATCGTGGTTATCTTACCGTGTTTGCATTACCTTTCAGGGCACTTGGGTATCCATACTTGGTGTGTGGTAATCCAAATGTTTGATACTCTTGAAGAATTATACCCGCCTTTGGCACGAGGGATATTATAGTTCTTGAGACACTTCCTTGATGTCATCATCTTGGTAAAGTTAAATGCGAGTTAGTCTTAACTAGGCGTTCTCTTCCCTTTGCAAGTTCATCTTCACAGGATGTTCTTCCCATGAGTTAATCTTAACTAGCGTTCTCTTCCCTTTACAAGTTCATCTTCACATAGATGTCCTTCCCATAAGTTCGTCTTAACTAGGCGTTCTCTTCCCTTGCAAGTTCATCTTCACGAGATGTCCTTCCCATGATTCGTCTTAACTAGGCGTTCTCTTCCCTTTGCAAGTTCATCTTCACACATATGTCATTCCCATGATTCGTCTTAACTAGGCGTTCTCTTCCCCTTTGAGTTCATCTTCACACGGATGTCCTTCCCTTAAGTTCGTCTTAACTAGGCGTTCTCTTCCCCTTGCAAGTTCATCTTCTCGCGATGTTCTTTCCTCAGCGAGTTAAATCTACACTCGCGTTCTCTTTTCCTTATTAGTTCGTTTCACATATTTGTCTTGTTCTTTCTTCTGCGAGTTCGTCTTAATCCGGCGTCCTCTTCTTCTTTTTCCTACAAGTTCATCCTCTTACGGTGTCCTTTCTCTCGAGTTCGTCCTTGACGATGCTCCCTCTTATGGATTTTCTTCCATTATCGGGTATCTCGCGACTTGGTGCCCTCACGCTATCCTCAATGAAATTCGATTATCTCATTTTCGATGGCATGGGAGAAAACCGGTGAAACTACGCAAAGAATCGGATGGGCGTTTGTCATCGATATACCATATTTGGTGAATCTCCTAGCGGATGTTGTTATCGACAAATCCTTATTGCAAAACATGGTACCAATCCGATGCGGGTTGACAATATTGTCTCGGTGAAAGTCCCTAGTGGATGTTCTCAAAGTTGCAAGTGTGTTTGTATCACGATATTCCCTATGGAGTGTTATCTAGATTGTTGATCGTTTGATTCCCCGATGGGTCGCATATTGTCCGCGGATGATCCTCCTAGAGGTTCTCATCTCTTG
Source organism: Vicia sativa (assembly GCA_021764765.1). Taxonomy (NCBI): domain Eukaryota; kingdom Viridiplantae; phylum Streptophyta; class Magnoliopsida; order Fabales; family Fabaceae; genus Vicia; species Vicia sativa. The sequence continues at coordinate 83,304,716 of CM038794.1, read as the reverse complement.
ACATCGGTTGACATATCTTTGTCTCCCGACTAGAGTTGTAGTGGGTAGCGGTGGAAGATCTTCTCGGTGTTCCTTTTTATTCCCAGGGATCTGTCTGGTGACAAGCTTCCTGACATCATCTCCTCGGCGGGGATCATATGGTAGATCTCGGTATATTCAAGTGGTCTTTCAGTTATCGACTTGACGTATCCTTGGTTGATCTCCATTATTATCCCCAGGTGGATTATCAGTTGAAGTTGGTCATCTTGTGACCTTTTGGTGCAGATTCACATTCATCTTTTGAAAACATGCATCATCGCATTTGCATTACCTTTTAGAAATTCATGCATTTCATCAAATTATAAGCCAAAGCAATGAATCTTGGTCCCCGTGGTGTTCCAATGTCTCTTTGAAATCGGCAAGGATAGCTTTTGGGTGTGGGGCATTTCCTTTGGTGTTAGCGCGTTATTCTCGGTGCAACCGCGTCTTCGGTGTTGAAGCTGGGCTCTTACCGGTGACACGGCTTGATAAACCACCACTTCTTCTTTTTTTTGCACAAGAGTTGGTCGCTACCAATTCTTGGTCAAGATCTGACATCTCTCTCTTTCCTTACACATGATGCAAGTTGCTGCATTGTGTGTGGCACAATCGACATTCCGGTCTTCGTCTTCGTTGAAGCCAGCATCCACGGTGCAACAATTCTTAGGACGGGTCCTACTCCGTGCCTTTTCGGGAACAAATACCACTTTTGTCTCCTTCTACCGAGTGTAGCGTTACGGAGTCGATAAAGCCTACTCGGCACTTTCTAGCCTTTGCATCACTAACCCGTCCGGTTATTCCACGGCGTAATGTGGTAGTCTAGTCGATGTATCAAGTCTTTGCTTCCTTACGTGTCGGCTCTCCCACGATATTGCGGATTGAATTGGGTAGAGGCGATTCTTCTTAGGTCGAGTTAGCACTTGTACACCTTCAGGAGTTCGACATTTATACATGCCTTTTGGAACAAATACCCACTTTTGTCTCCTTCTCGGTGTAGCGTTACGGTCGATAAAACCTACTCGACACTTTCTAGCCTTTGCATCACTAACGTCAGGTTATTCACGGCGTAATGTGGTAGTCTAGTCGATTATCAGTCTTTGCTTCCGTGTCGACTCTCCACGACATTGCGGATTGAATTGGGTAGAGCCAATTCTTCTTAGGCCAGTTAGCACTTTACACCTTCACGAGTTAACATTTATTACGTGCTTTCTTTGGTTGTGGCCCAGTTAAGCTCTGGCGCAACATGCTCCTTTTCTCCAGTGAGGTTCCTTATAATTTTGGAATGTCCACACCTATCTCTTGATGAAGCTTTTGGGATTCAGAGTGTAAATTTACAGGTCCGTTTGGTATTCAATCACCTCATACCTTGTCGCTCGAAAGCGGGGTAATCTTGCTCTAAGCTGAGGATGATTGAATAAGGCATTGTTGTACCCAAAATTTACCCTCTTCATTTTAAATAAATAATTGGCTAAGACTTAATTAATAGGTGCATCGCATACACATCGTTCATGCATTGATCATGGGTTGAGATTTTCCAATCGTATGAATCATACAATTTTGAAGAAGAGTTTGTTTCTCAAAAGTTGGATATTGAGGTTACATCAATTTGGGCGTCATTTCAATAAGCAAAGCGTGTCGAAGCTTGATTATTATCTCGCGAGTTTGGTATTACGATCGTCTATCGGTGGGCGATTACAATTTCAAGCTACGGTGTGTTGTGGTGGGATATTTGAACCCAGCGATTCTATGGTCTTCGTGAGTTGTGAAGCATTGGTATTTGGCTTATCGATCTGCGATTCATCGGAAAATCAAACGAGCGGATAAAATGATATTTGGCGTGTATCAAAAAGTCAATAAAAGTCAAAGTTTGACGAGCGAATTTGGTCAAAATTATTGTCAAAAGTCGACATTTGAGAAAATCGATCATTTGTTGAGAAAAATCGGAAGAATCGGGTGAAAATGAGGTTTCTTGCATTTTAAGTAATTTTGGACTTAGAAATTTTCTAAGTTTAAGGTACTTTGTGTTCACGAAGCCATATTGCATGGCAGTATCTTGCCGTCTGTGGTCGAAGTTTGTGAATTGATAGTCGTTGGAAGCGCATTTCATACTTGACTTTGTCCTGTGAAGATTTTCGAAATGCACGGATTAGGTTATCTGACACGAAATTTGAAGTTCATAACTTTTGAAGTTTTACACTTAGTAAAATTTTGAGTGTTTTAATGTGTTCAAGTACTCGACTTGAGCAATTTACGTGTTTGGCGTCGATTGAATTAAGTTCAACATCAAAGTTGTTCATTTAATGGCAATCTACAACTTTGCAAAAGAAATCGAATCCATTCGGGAAACGGATAAAAAATTACGGAGCTCGGAAGTTACGATTTATCGTTTCTCAAAATTTCAACACTTAGAAATTTTTTGAAGTGTTTGTTTCTATGCTTTTCTTGTGAGTTTAAATTCGATTATGTCATAGTTAAGTGGCTCGAATCGGAAAATGCTCAACTGAAAAATTGTTCATTTCACGGCAATATGAAACTTTGTTGAAGGAGTCAAATTCATTTGGGACTCAGAACGGAAGTTATAAAGCTCGGAAAATAAGAACTCATTATGTTTGTAAAATTCGAGTAGTTTTTGTGCGCATGTTCAGGGCTGTTTTCGTCAATGATTCGGTCGCCGCACGAAGAAATTCTGAACACGAAAGTTTGATTTCGTAATTCCATCTACAAGTTCCGTTTAGAAACTTTTTCGTTTGGACGTCCAGTGGAAAAGCGGAGCGCGTAAGTGTCGACATGAAGTTGTTAAAATGCAAGACACATGCAAATGTTTGCCATGGTCAAGAGCATTTCATCGAGCAGTTAGCGTATGCATGTTGAGGCTGTTTCCTCGTTGATCCGATCGCCATGGAGAAACTTGAACACGGAAGATGAAGTTTTCCGTGTCCTCTACAGTTCCGTTTAGAAACTTTTCATTTGAGACGTCGGATGGGAGATCTGATCCGTAAATGAGCAGCGTGAGATTAAATTGCCGCAGACATGCATCAAAACTTGCCCAGCCAAGCATTTCATCAAACACTTTCGTACAACAATTTTCAAACACTTTTTCTCCAGAATTAAACCGTTGAATTTTATTGAACTACAAAGTTGTTATATCACACATACTCTTTCCAGCGATGCAAGGTTTATATCGTTCGGTCAAGTGTCGAAGAACTTACGATCTTTGTAAGTGGTGTACTCGTGAGCTAATAGCTAACAATGTTCGGAAAATTTATGTAGCGATCGGTGGTGTTGTCGTAACTTCAAAGCTGATTTTAAACATGTTACAGGTTCCGAATCAAAAAACTTCAAACACGAAAGTTGTTCACGGAAGTGTATTCTACAACTTTGATCTTGGTATTTTATGTTAAAGAAGCTTGCATTTTGAGTTATAAGATCGCAAAGTAGAGTACATGGCATTTTCGGAAAGGATGGGAGAAACGGTAATCTTGATGCCAAGCAGTTTTCCTCACGTACATGATGGCCACGGAATGTTAACAAGACACTTACTAACAGAATCTTCCATTTTTCACTTACTAACAGAATCATAAAAACCATTCTTTTCCATCCATTTTTTTTCTCACGCTTCCCTTTTCATTTTTCACTCTCCTTCAATAAAATAATAGTAACAACCATAACAGAATATTGACTGCTATCTCCTTCATTCTCATCATAACCATAACTAACAACACCTCATCACCTTCACCATTCTTTTTTCTTGAATTCATCTTCCACTCTCGCCATTTTTCTCTCTCTCACTGTAACAAACCATCATCACAGCAACACTCATTTTCTCTCACCACACTCATTTCTTCTTTCAACTCACCACCTTGTAATCTACACCCATAGAAAAGAATGCATCAAAACCAAGAACAAAAGCAACCTCATTCTCTCCCGTCTTCCATACCTTCTTCTTTCTCTATTCCACTTTGCCATCACTACTATAGCAATATGTACATCAATAATAGCACCAATTTTGTGTCGCTCCTTCTTTTCTTTATGCGTAGCTTCCATGGAGGTGTTGCAATTCTTGTTGATGATAGCCGTCGTTCTCTTAAAGGTTTGGCTATTTTCTTGGTAGGATTCGATTCATCACGGTTCATTATCCTTTGTCTATTGAAAGAGACTCCAATCTCCATTGATTTGGGTATAATTTCGCCTTGGGTTCTTCATCGCCGTCCAAGATTACGAAACAGTTTATTTCTCGAGCGTCCGTGGCTCTTTGAATCTTCATCTTCATCGCCGGAACTCTCATTATGCTTGCATCTTCTTGGATCAATTCCTGCTTGATCTTTGGTGCCTCCTCCATTTTCATCAGTTTGTTCAACCATTGTCGTCGACGGTTTTGCATCGACTTTCAATCAATTGAATCTACATTTGTTCTCCTCTCTTAGCTGCCGTAATCGTGAACTCTCCGGTGCCATAGTCACGCTTGATTGGTAGATACATCTTTCTCAGATCGTGATTCCAAGTTTGTTTTCTTAGCGTAGAAGCTAAAACGGATCGCGTTCATCTTGAAGAAGCGGTATCTCCGTTTGCGTTAGTCTTGAACAAGTGATTTTCCTCTTACATGTCATTGCAAGCTCTTGACATGTAAGTTCCGATACCTCTCGAACTTGTAGTAATGGCTTTATTCGAAATTCACGCAATTTTCGATTTAGAATCCAGTTTTTCTGCTCGCATTTTTATCCGATTTAGAACAAGATTTCGAAGAAGTTAAGGCTGGATTCGTAACCCTCTCGAAATTCCGATTCGAATCAGTTAGATCTTAGGATTTTCTGACGTTTCTCACCACTCCGAGAGAGCTACTTTGAAGAGGTATTAGGAGATTGTCCGTTCGGCAGCTCCTAGACAGTACCGTGGCACCATGAGATTAGCTCATGTAATTTTCCATAATCCACCAATCATAATTCGCCATGTGTCATTCATTTTTTAATAACAATTCAAAAAATAAAAATCTGATTTAAGTTAACTTGACCAATTGACATTGTGCTAGCATACATAGATATAACGTGACAGCAAAAATATCGTGAAAAATAAATGTGGCATATAATTATAAAAATCTGAAAATATAAATAATAATAAAAATGATGTTTTGGACAAAAAACAGAGATTTGGACTTATAAAAAAACCAAACTGGACTTAGAAGTTGGGCTCAGCGAAATTCCTTGCCATACCTCCCTGTTTTAGGCCCAGCGTGGCAATTTAACACAGATTTAGTTCATTTAGGAATCTGGTTTACACCCCCTGCTTCCATGTACCATAATACTAACACCTAATCAATTTTGATTTCGATTTCGATTATTTTGATTTGTAAAAAATACATAGAAAACATATTCTGACATTTTAGGATATTAGAACATTTTTGACATCTTTTAACATTTTTTATTCATTTTAATAACATGATTAAAGTATGTTTCACTCATGCCACTTGAAATTTCGTGTGCATTTCTATACTTGGTTTTTGGTCTAACTCCCTTCTTGGGTATTTTGCATTTGTACACCCATTTCTATACTTATTTTTGGGTCTAGCGCCTTCTTGCGGTGTTTTGTGTTTGTACACCGCGTGTACATCCTTTTGTTGCTTTTGGGTCTAACTCCTTCTTGCGAGGCGTTGTTGCTTCACATGCGCTGCGCGCATCCTCTTTGCTTTGATGCCTCGAGCTATTCTCACGGTTTACTCTCATTGCATGGCTGCGGTGCTTGAAGTTTTCGGAGTATTTCTATAGCACGTTGCTCTTGGTTTAATATCCGTCGGGTATTATTTTACTTCACTTATCCCATTCTCTTCTGACTTTCCTAGATATCATGAAGTAGGGCTTTCTGACTTTCTTTTGCCATGAGAAGTAGGAATAGAGATGCATGAAGGGGCTTCCGTGGTTGGAGCATGTTCGGGAACCCCTCTGGTTTATTTAAAGACCGTTTAGGAGCAATTACGTATGCTAATTGTGTTTGGTTTGTTTTAAATCCTCCATACGCATAGGAGGTAATTCTCGATAAGTGTTTATATTTGTGCTTGCATAGTCGAGTGGTTAGGGCGGCGACGTGGTACCACTAAGCAAAGTCCGCTTTTTATATTTCATGTCATCGAGTCATTGATATATGGGCAAGCGAAGGTAGGGTCGAGCGAACCCCTTGCAGTTCTAGTCGTGTCGACTCCGCTGCGCGAATCGTGTTGCTTTCTTCATCGAGTCAATAAAGTGGCAGGAGTCCCCTATTCGACTCTCCACGCTTTCTGGGGTTCGCATTTATTGCAGGAACTCGCATCATTGCTCTTCAAGGGTGGATGTCGGCTCTGGTTGACTCACGGTATGCTAGATTCTTGTCGAGGCTATGGGACTTCCTCCTTTTCCTGCGCTTGTGTGTCATTTGTTTGCTTGCATTGCATTGTTTGTGTGCTTTTGCCAAAGCACTTGCTTCATCCCTTTGCATCCCTTGGTTCCACAACGAAGACGGATATAGGATAGCTTCCCGTGGGGCTCTTTCGATTAGGATAGATTCTCGAGCCTAGACTTTAGGATTCACATCCTTTGCATGTTAATATAGGTAGAGATTCCTTGTCCTAAACCATAGGTCTAACCTTTTGCTTTGCTAGTTTCTTTTGCATGTTGCATATGAATAAAACTAAAACTTGATTTTCTTTTCTTTCAAACTCAAAACACTTAATAATGGTTTAAACTCCTTTCTCAAGGTAAAACAACCAACCAACACAAACTCTTTTTGCGCTGGCGCTTTCTTTTCTTTTGTGTTTAAAACCTTTTCACAAATAAAAACACAAACACACCAAAACAAGTGAGTAGAACTACGGCTCTGACTTCCATTGCAGGGAATACGTAGGCATCTTGTCCGGGGCTCGGCAAGCAAACTTTGTAAATACTTCCTTCTTTTCCCGTGGTTTCTTATTTTCTCTTCTCTTTTAGCATACATATATAGCAATTAAACAGTAAATAGATTTAAACACACCCTTTTAGACAGAAAGTAGAAGTGGATACCGTAGAGTACTATGGGCGTGTAGGGTGCTAATACCTTCCCTTGGCGTAATAGATTCCCTTACCCATCTCTCGATTGCAATAGTGCCTTATCCTTTTGGGTTTCGCGATCGTTTGCCTTTCTCCTTTTGCGAGATAAAAAGCGTTCGATGGCGACTTCATTGATACAGTTATCGGATGATGTTCAGCCGGTTGTTTCAACGTGCAGCAGTGAAGTAGTCAAATGCAAGGTGTGGATAGGTTTGTGTCATTTTTTTGTTTTGGTTTGTGATGGAGAATAAAATGGGTTGTAGAGTCAATTTATAGGCAAGTTGGAGTAATATGGACCAAAGAAATATTATCAGGTCACATTTCGCAAGTGCACTTACGAATTACACTAAATCAGGTTAATTCGTAAGTGCACTTACCAATTATTCCTTGTGTTGTTTTAAAAAAACAAGCAGAATTCGCAAGTGTACTTGTGAATTCTGCAGGAACAGACTAAAAATCAGTTTTGGCTGAAACAAAATTATGTTAGTTGGTTTTTTAGACATTCAAAATATTATTGACATAGATAAAACAAACACACACACACACACACACACACACACACACATATAAACGTTAAGATTTTACAATGTTTCGACAATACATACAAAAAAAGTTTTGGTTACATTCTAAAATGAACAAAAAAAAATTATCTCTGCTTAAATTTAAAAACGGTTCTTTCTTTGATTGCTCCCTATTGGATTCTCTCTCAAGATCCATCAAATGGGTGAACTCCGTCATTCTCTCCAAAAAATGATCCGACCAAGTTTCTACCTCTTTTTTGTGATGTTCCATCCATTCCACAGA